>JANHGN010018552.1:0-63263 GCA_024605025.1 Megaceryle maxima
CGGGGGGGGTGGGAGGGAGAGGCGAGGCCGGCGGGAGGAGCCGACAGATGGAACACCGCGGGTTGGGGGGGGCGGCCCGGGCCGCGCTCACCTGGCGGGGCCCCACCAGCAGCACCTTCGCCCTCAGCATGGCGCGAGGGGGCGACTCCTCCCGCCCGTCCGTTGCCCAGCAACGCGAGAAGGGACGGAGACAGGGGAAAGACGCGCTGCGATTGGCCTAACGTCCGTCACGTGTCCATCGCGGGGGCGGAGCCGGACGGTGCACGCGCGGGTCTGGCCGTCGTGAGGCGGTGGGGGCTCCTGGTACCGGGGGCGGACAGATGGGCGGACACCGCGCCGGGGCCGCGCTCCGCCTGCGGCAGCTGCTCCCCCTGCTCCGCTTACACAGCGGAGCCCGCGGCGCGGGATGTGGAGGCGGCCTCTCGGCTATGCCGGTGGCGGGTTTGCCGCGGGCCGTGTTGAAGGGAGCTGGCGGAGCGGCGGTGGTGGGCTCGGGCCCTGCGCTCCCCCTCGCTGCCCGCTGGGGGGTCTGCGGCGCCTGTACGGCCTGAACCCCTGGCCCCTGTACCCTGAGGGGACCGCGGCTCCGGTGTGCACCGGGCGGGGCTGGCAGCGGATCCTCCTGCCCGCGCAGGAGAGGGGAGGGAGAGGGAGAGGGAGAGGCGGCCCCTCGGCCTCTGTCTTCCGGCAAGGCAGAGTCCGTCCGGCAGGTACGGAACACGCTGCGAATCCCGCCGTGCCAGCGCCCCTCACTCACTAGCTGGGGAAGTGCTGCCCTCGGCTGAGGTTTCATTGCCGTGTTAACCGCAGGTTGTCCTGGAATGGGCGATGGAGCAGCAGCCTCTTGAAGTTTCTTACTCAGGCTTGTTAGGGGAAGCAAGCGGCTTTTTTTTTTTTTTTTTTTCCTAAATTGCAGCTTCTAAGAACAAAACATCTGGCAGACAGATGTGCTGCTTCAGAGCTGTTTAGTGCCCAGGTACCACAGTGGTTTTAGACAAGCTTTCAGATCAGGCCTCTAGGTGCTACGATAATGTAAACCTTCATTACTAGTACTGCTAATAAACGTGAACCAGAATTGCTCTGCTCTCGCTGACGGGGTAGAGTCTTTTCTATCACACTGTAAACTTAGTTGCTGTTTCACTCCTTACACAGAGATAGTTTAGGGTGGTTCTGTGTTGCAGTGGGTTCACACCATTCCCACAGTATTTTAAACTTTGGAAACCTGTTTGGCTTTTTTCAGGTTGGTGGGACAAAGGCAATGAAAAACCAGTATTTGCACCTAGCACTGAATTTGAATCTCCTGTAGCAGACTGGCTGTGTGTTTTCTGTTTGCGAGGACCCACGTGTGATTCAGGACCAAATTCATAATGAAGTGGGACAACTTGTAATTAATCCTTTCTGCAGCTCTGTTGTTTCCGCATTTCGGACATACTGACTTCCAAAGACAGGGCGAAGAGCGTGACCTAGAGAGAAGAAATTAGGACAGCCTCCTTTATTAGCTGGTATGTGTTACGAGCTGCCACTAGCACATGATGAGAAATGTCTTAATAAAGGGTCCTATTGTGGACAGCAGCATAGAGCAGGGAGGGAAAGAGGTAACTGAAACTGGGTAAAACTGGCTGTTTGTGCAGCTGCCCAGAAAGCAATTAGGATTAATTTTTAGATGAAGTGTCAGATAGGGTCTTTGTGTGTTTATATTAGCCACTGAAGAGTAAGGAGAGCACAGCTAACTGAGGCTGCAATTTTTGGATTTAGGGTTTGAAGTCACTTTAGAAAGTGGGAATTAAGCTTCTGAGCCACTTAGGGTGATGTTTTTAAAGGAGTCTAAGTCAAGTACATTTGATGTTATCAGCACCTTCCTAAGACAGATGGGTGAAGTTATGTTAGTTCCTGATGTATCATTTGCTGAGAGTTCCTGTGTACAAATCAGCAAGGCCATTTTGATTCACGTATTTCAAACTCTTTTGTTAGACTGTAGCACAGAGAAAACTCCAGCAATAAGTGAACTACTTCCAGACACTACTGGTAATGGTCTGTAAGTCTTGCATTTATTAGATAGTTGGTTTTCCACCATCATGTTTTGGTAGCAAGCAAAAATTATCATATCCAGATGATTCTTCATGGACAGACCCTCCTTCTTCCTTCCAAAGCCAAAAGCAATTGCAGGCTATCAAAAATATTTCCATAAACCTGTTCTTTGCTCTGGAAATGTCTAGGAGAACTCGAACTATGAGACACATTGATCCCGTATCAAGGCATGTGATGCTTTTTGCCTGACTCCCAGATAAGAGGACTTGGCCTCCAAGTTCGAGGCCCACAGGTTTTCCTGGAAGCAGCAGTAAAATGTAGTGCCAATCACCTTTCAGATCATACTCTTGCACTTGCAAATAATTCAGTTTTTTTCAGAGAAGAGTGGTTTTAAGTGTGCGTTATATTTCATTTAATGTGGCATATAAAAAATTTCCTATAAAACAACTCAAAAAATCTTTCATAAGATTGTGGCTCAGGACTGGTATTTTTGTTTAATGGACTGGAAAGAGTGTTTCCAAACTTTGGAAAACATCCCCTAGAGCGCTCAAATGGAGTTGTGTGTGAGAATAATGCCTTGGTTGGAAGTACAACCACATGGCAGGGCTCACCAGGAGAATCAATGCTTTGCCTGCGTGTTGCGCGTTGCGTGACGTTCGTTGATTGTGTGAGTGCAGGAACAGCTTTCTGGTGGGTGCAGGCAGACACCTGCATTATTCCATCCTCTGTTTATACTGGTTCATCTGGGGACGAGGCCCAGTATATGAGAACTGAAAGGAGGAAACATCTCTCCTTGTGCACTGAAGCCTGTTCTTAACTATTATGGAGAAAACCAATATTGTTGTAAACTTGAGGCTTGTTGCTCACGGAGCTTAGGGAAGGGATATGTCTCTGAGGTTCAAAGCCTTGTTGGTGAAGTAAATGATGAAGGTTTGGATGCAGCATGGTTGTCCTTTGCTTAAAGTTTTGGTAGAGATGTGAAAAAAAAGACCAAATGCAAAGAGGACCTGAAGGTGCATTGACAGGGGAGCAGTGGGATGCTGCCCTGTGTCAGGAGTGTTTCATTTCCAAGTGGCTACTGAGGAGGGGAGGGGTAAGCACTTGGGTCAGTTGTTCTCTCTCGGAAAACCTCTTCTGGAATCAAGAAAAGCTCATGCAAAACCTGTTGCTTGGTTCATGCCAACAGATTGTTAAAGACTACAGCTCTGATTTATCAGTGGTCTCAAAGTCCTTCCCAGAGGAGATGAGGATCCATTTTATAGGTGGAGAAACAAAAGCAGAGAAAGGTTGAATGACTTGCCCGAGGAACCCAGCTGGCTGACAGCAGCCCTAGGACTCATTGGAATGCCTCTAAGTGTCAGCGTGGGCTGTGGCCAGTCACAGAGGAGGCAGGGAGGCTGACAACTCTGTATGTTCCTGGCCAGTAGAATTGGACTCAGTGACACCTTACAGAGGCCCAATTCTCCCTGTGTACCTTCATCAAAGTCAGTGGAGGTTCCCAAGGGATGAATTTGACTTGCTCCATCTCCGCAGCGGTGTATAAACAGAACACAAGGAGCAGCAGTCTACCTCCACAGCCCCCCTGAGAAAACACACCACGGCGCTCTGAGTTTTGCATCACAATTCGTGAATCCAGAAATAGGATTTGATTTCTACGGTTTAAATCTTAAGGTACAGCTGCAGGTAATGTCTCCGATGTTGTTTTGCTGATTCTAAAGTGATTTTGCTGATTCTAAAGTGATTCTAAAGTTGCTCATCATATTCTGTGGAGCAACAGTAACACCTAGTGGCTAAATGTGCCAGTCCATTGCCTCCTTTCTTTTTCTTCAAGAAGCAGGAGTTGGAGGCGACATGGTGTGATTGACAGTTTTGACTTGCAAGACCAACACTTGGGATCTCCAGGGATTTACCATTTTCCTTTCAACCCCCCACCACGTTCTGTTTTCTATTAAAAGTGGTAGATGAAATATGAAACTCTTCCTCCCACCTCCCACCCCCCTTCTGGCTCATGGAGGAGGTTGTTCCAGTCCATCTTGATCTGTAGGTGGGTGGGCTGTGAGTGGCCTACTGCCTCCAGTTTGGAGCACTCAGATTTCTGTAAGGAATCCAAGCTTTTTCCTTTTTCTTTTTTTGGTCTGAAAAGGATCAAGCAGATCATCTGCTGGAGGTTGGTGACCTCAGTGCATTTGATAATGTGGTGTTAACTTGCCTGCGTTAAGGCAAACCAAACCGATCTCTTCCGAGAAGTCCTGTTTCTTAAGATGTGGTGTGCAGGATTGTTTGCCATGATCTACTGGGACTGCTAATTCATCAGAGAGGGACCCCTAGAAAAACAGCACTGGAGAGGAAAGAACCCACAGATGTTTATTGTGTTAGCAGGAGAGCCCTTCAGAGGGTCTTCTTTTCCCCTCACAGGGGAAAGTTTCAATTTTTTCCATGGAAAAAAAAGCATTAAGCAAAAGTATTTCTGCTAAAGCCCCAGTCATTTGCATTTGTAACTACAGCCTCAGCTCTTTGTGGGAATTACAGTAGTGAGACATTATGGTCCTGTCATATTAATGCTGACTAATTTTAGGCTTCTAGTTTAGGTGTTCTGAAGCATCTATTTAAGAGAGTCTTCACTGCCTGTTGACAGTGCCTGGGCTCTTCACTCTCTGGGATATACACAGGATATAAACTTGTATCACCGTCTGCCCAAAGAAGTAGTGTTACCTCCACTCATGTCTCCAGCTCTCTGCTAGCTTCCTTCCAACTACCCGTTTAGATGGAACTGATTCAATTGAAAACAAGCCTGATGCCTCCAAAAAAACCCCCGAAACAGCCAAATAAAAGCATCTCCCCACACCTATCACTGCATAATTGGACAAAACCTAGTGCTGACAGAAAGCAGGCAATGAGGACTTGTGGGGATGTGGCCAAGTGGGACAAGGATGGGACCATTTCTTTTGGCTGCTGTGCAGATGTACACTGGGTTATAATATGCATATAGTCATACCATTAGACCTCTTAAATGTGGTGTTCTCAATAACTATTGGTGAGGGCAGTCCAAGAGGAACACAACCTGAGATGTGTTGGTGAGAGATGAGAAGCATTGTGTTGGGATGTGCTGGACACCCTTTACTCCTAGAAAAGAGCGTGGTGGCCTTATCAGGCTGGGCAAAAAACCTTCCAGTATGTTTAGTAAAAATGGTTTCATAATAGACTAGAAGGTACTGAAACAAGACAAAGGGTCGTTACTATTTGTGATTCACAAGGGCTCGTGGAACCCTTTCTGTTTAGCCCCTATGCTTTTTTGTTTGAATTTTAGATTTCCAAGTAGGTTTTTTTTCTTACTGCCAGCTGTGGTGTCCACTGCCCCCGTTGCTCTGCAAAGAGCCTGCATTGATCAACATCCTCTGATCTCTTTATTCACTCACAGCCAAAGCCTTGATGACTTCATAGAAAGCAACCAAAAAAAGTGTGTACTGTCTTCAGAGGGACTGCTGTGTGGTCCTATAGGACAGGAGATCCTACTGGCAGGAAGATTCTGTTTTCCTTCATTTTCATCCTCTTACTTGACTTATTGTTGCTTTGGGGTTTATGGCCAAACACGGGAGTTCCTTAACCCTGCTGTCCTCCCAGGCGTTGTGTTCTGCTAACATCCTGGGCTAGGTCAGCTGTCTTTTCAGAGGTCTCGCATTCATTGTCATTTAAGGCTCAATTACCTCTTGGCAGTATGCCATTAGAGACATCAGATTTATACCAGTAATCAGTGTGTTTTGAGGAGCCTGCAACATTATCTCACATTCTTGCTCCTTTGCTTAGGTATCTGGATACAGTGATGAATGTTTAACTCTACACCCTCGACTTCAAAACCTGGAGCCTTGATATTTTGTCCCGATCCCCTTTGAAACCTGGGGAAGGCAGCACATTACTTCCCAGTGCTTTACTCACTTGCAGATTCCTCAGTTGAAAGATCCTCCTTAGCGTGTTATGGCTACAAGTACACGACTGTGTGAGACCGGCACGTCGGCTGAACGGGGCCTGCTGCTGCGGGCCTGCTGCAGTCCAAGATCCTTCCATATCACCTACCCCTGTTGGTGGGGTAGAGTGAGAAGCAGCGAGTTGTTCTATGGATTTTAAACACCTTGAGGAATGTCTTGGAAATAAAAAAGGTGAAGTAGACTGAGGACTATAAAAGAATTCATATTTACTACAGACTGTTGATCGTGTAGTATTAAATGGTTCGTTATTTTATTGTTCTTCGGTACCTTGAAAACTTAAATCTTCTGCTTTTGGCTTGGCTAGTGATGTTGTCTTGAGCTGGGTTATGAAAATACTATGCTTCACCTAAGCGCAGATTGTTATAGTTTTCATCTTAATTAGCAAGCTCCAGATTTAGATGGATTAATACAATCACTCTTTCTTTCTTTTTCTATAGAAGTTCAGAAGTATAATCTGTCACTTGTGAGAACATAAAGAATTGGACTGGAAGCATTCCAGACTCTTTACTGTAAGTGTTCAAAGATTTAATGGAGTCCTCAGTCATAAAATCTTTAATTTGAACTAGACCTTTATATTCTTCATTCTTAAATTCACTTTTTTTATATCCAGGGGATTTCCTGTTATCCAAGTATGTACGGAGGCCCTTTATTTCCCTCCGTGTGTGTTTTTTAATTCAAATCAAATGTAAATGTCAGTGGCTGATTGCACTTAACCTCCTTAGGTTCATATTTCTTATTTAATTGCATTACATTTTAAGGTTTAACGCTAAGTATTTACTGCTGTTAATAGCACAACGAAGCCATTATCTTCTACAAATATATACAGAACAATGGAGATGGATTATACAGGATCTTGTGAAGAAACTGTATCCCAAAGCCATTTAAAATGAATAAACAAAGTGGAGAGTTTCAGTTCGTGTTGTTCTTTACCTAACACAGCTTCAAAAGTAAGGAAATGAATGGTTGGGTTATCAAGGCTGTTTGCTCTCCTCTTCCCCAGCCAGAGACTGCACATCCTTAGGTCGCTGGCTAGAGCTGTGACACACTAGGACGTTTCTTCCAAGCTGTGGCTGTTCTCAGAGATGCTCCAGAATTGCTGCATGGCCTTTTCCAAAGTCTGCTCACCTCCTCTGTAAGCTGACCAGGCTCCTGCTTCTCTCACCTACAGCTCAGCTCTGGAAATCTATTGTCAGTCAGTTCAGGGAAGGCTCAGAACATGGAAAATAATTATCTAATTTTCTCGAAACATCTGAAAAAAAAAAAAAAAAAAAGTCAAGTATTACCTAGAGATCATGTACAGAGAATCTGGGACAAATCTACTGTGCTCTGCTAGAAAGGCAGCCAGCTGAGCACCTGTTTTCAATGCAGAGTAGTGCATCACCCTGCAGTCAGGGCACGGCTCTGGGTTTTCACAGCAATCTTACAGTTAAGTACTCAAGATGTGAAGTAAGCCAAAAAATGCTTTGCTGGGAGCCACTTCTTTCCAGGCACACAGCGAGGCTGATAGTCTTGTCCTACCATTCCATCACATACCAAAAACCTCCTTAGTCTGGTCAAGTTTTTATTTCTTTTTCTGGGCAGCAATCAGTTTAAACACTTCACAATATCTTGCAGACTTTGTAATTCCATTTCTGCCAAAAAAAGAATGATTTATCTCTCGCTTTAGATTATGTCCCATCTTGCTGCTTTTGTTTTTTCTTCCCTTCTTTCATTATTTTTACTGTTTATGCCATATCATTTTTATTCCACTTCTATTATCCTTCCAATAGCCATGGCACTAAAGCCTGTGTTATAAAGGGAGGCACTGAGAGATTGCTTGATGGCTCTGTCAGGTCAGGGAGTTCAACCAGATTCTTTCTGGGTGTAGATGGACATCCCATGTATGCTTCCTGACTGAGACCTGGTGGCATGAGGAGTTGCGTAATGCCAGAGGATTATTTGAGGATTAGTTTTGCATCTTCAGAAAGACTGATCTCCCTTAGGCAGAACAGAAAGCAGAAGAGATGAAGAGCATTTCTCGTGCTGAAAGAAAGATCCGTGTTCTATGCAAGGAGCTGGATATTTGCAAAGTACAATTCAGTAGTTCCAGTGTGGGCCTTTTAGAAATAGAAGCAAGGAGGGGAGAGAAATCTGCATGCAACAGATTCAAGAGGGTGCTAAGGTTAAGCTTGTTTGACAGAACTGCCCAGAGGCCCTGGAAGAGGGGTGGCTTTTGGATGCCAAGCCCATTAGGTGTGGTATCCATGGGTGACCGTAACAGAGTATCCTGTGAACACCTAAGCTGGCATTGGTGTACGTGTGCATAGCCAAGAAAGACTTGGAGCCTTGGAGCAGCTTTAGCCTTTAATGCCTGCAGTGATTCGTTCGTATTTAGCACCTCAGCTGCCTTTTATTGCTTTCATGGAGGAATCTCTGAGATTCAGGAGAGGAGATTAGGTGGAGAGCCAGCTAAAGAGCAAGACAGCGGCATTGCACAGGGTTGGGGTTTGCTCACATGATTGTTCCCCTTAGAATGAATGGAGCAAAATGTTCATAAAGGTAAATTGATAAATCTTGAGAATATTCTCTTTAAATAATCCCCAGAGCTCTCAGCCTAACACACAGCTGTAGAAAAAAGACCCCAACAACTGAACAGGATGTTGAGTTGCATTATGGTAAGAACAGAGTATATATCAGACAGGTGTTATTGTTATTACATAAAACACTGCTGAGTTCTTGTTGAGAGTGCTCTTTTCAGTACTGCTCACTCTACCTAAGAAGGATATGATTAAGGGGATAAAGCAGGGAACATGAGAATAATACCATGCCTTTCAGCTTTGAGTTATAAAGCAAGATTGAAGAGCTTTGGTATTATCTTGTTTAAAAAGAGATCTTGATGTGATTCGGTCGATGATTTTAAAATAATGAAGGGGATTAATCACATTGAAACAGACAAAGTCTATGAAAACAAGGAGACTTAATTTGAAATATAGGATCTTGGGAAAAGAATGAAGACAGAGAAGGGAGAGGCTGATATGAATGCTTCAAGAAATAGGCGATGTCAGTTATCAGTGGAGTCCCACGAATCTATATGCACAGTGGATAAGGTGAAGATAGAACCATAAGGAAAATATGGGTCTGACAGTTGGACTGTGGCTGACTTTTACCAGTAGCACACAGAGACAGTGAAAGCCATACTGGAGCAGGCTCTGGGAAACACCTGCAGCAAGGAGGAAACAGAAAGTCCTGCAGCCTGTGTGGTAAGGTTCAGCACAGGCAAGGATGGTGCAGGAAGGCACTTACTGGCAAGAAGTTCCCAGTGTGAAGACAGGTGGCTGGCGAGCAGTCTGTGAAAGAAGGTAGAGGAGAGAAGAGGAAGAAAGCATCTGGCTGCTATTAAAGCACCTTAACTGCAGACACCTAAGGTGAAAATACTGGAGGCAATTTCAGGTCTTAGCTGGGGAGGATTATGCTGCAGAGGTGGTGATCCCTGTATGACAGCTACACTGCAGCCATTTTCGTCTTGCAGCCCACAGACTTTTGAAGGACCACAGCCAACTTCTAGGGGGCCTGTGGAAACAAGCTAAGAAAAGCAGACTGTTGTGGTTAGGCCTCATTGTCATGGCCCATGGGGAAAGTTCCTAGGACATTTGAAAAAAAAAAAAAATCAATAAATGCTGGAAAAATATGGATGGAACACATGGATTTGCTGTGTGGAAGAAAGCGGACTCCGGTCTCTCTCCCAGTTCTTCTGTTTCTTGGCTCCACAGAGTGGATGGCACAACCTCTGGGGTGTGCAGGAGCTGGGAAGAGGGTGTTTATTTCCATAAATCTTTTTTTTTTTTTTTTTTTTTTATTGTTTTTTCTGTGTGTTTTTTTCGGCAGGGGTTGTGGCTCCCCCCCTTGTTAGGTTTTTGGTCAACAAAGAGGGGGGAAGCAGGCTCACATTCATTTTGGGTTGCTCAAGTCAGACAACCTGGATCCACAGGGAAGTTTCAGTAGGAAGGATTTCAGAGTCCACAACTGAGACATTCTTGGACCATGAAAGTCCTCACTTCTCTGAAATTCAGAGAGTCCATGCCTCGGGATGGATTTTCAAATCAGTTAAGCATTCGGGTGCCTCTGGATATCCTACAGTCAGTGACTCCACTGAAAATTGCAGCCTGGTATCTGGTAGCTCCTTCCAGTGCATGTTATAAAGTGCTTTGTTTTGTTGAAGTTCAAGACCATCTGTGGTCTGGAGAGTTTACAAGTTCAGTGTTTATGTCCTGTGCAGCATCAAGCAAGCTGGCAGCCCTCAGTGACTGAATAACGTTTAATGAACAGGAACATAGTTGGAGGAAACAGACACAGAGACAGACCTCCCCGTGTTTTCTTTAGTGACCTCAGTGATGCAAGAGGGAGCATGCTTATTAAATCTGTAGATGAGGCAAAGCTGGAACCGAATGCAAGAACACTGGAAGGCAGGATTAAAATTTCAAGTGATCTTGACAAATTGGTGATAGGATCTGAATAAAATGAGATGAAACTCATTAAGGACAACTGCAGGGCACTGTGCTTTGGCAGGAATAATTTTAACTAGCACGTACAGGACGGGGGAAAGTCAACCAGCAGTTCTGCAGAGAAGGTAGAGAATCCCAAACTAAACATGGATTAACAATGATGTACAAATGTCAAAAAGGCAAATCCTCATCAGGGCAGAGGTATTGCACAGAAGTATCGCCTATGGGTACCAACTATGAGATAGATGTAGACCAGCTGGAGAGGCCAGAGGAGAATATCAAAAGGAATCAGAACTATGTAACATGACCTGCAGGGAAAGTCTGTAGAAGTTGGCATTGGTTTGCTTCTAGAAGGCAAGGAGAGGTGTTAAAACTAAACAGCTGTTCAAAGACAGGAGGAATAGTTTTCTGTGTCTATAATGGAGAAGATAAGACATTAAGAGCTGAAATTGCAACAAAACAGACTGAGGTTGTATGTTAAGAAAACACTACAAGTGCAGAGCACAAAGCACTGGAATATGTTTTCAGGTGAGCATGGAGAGTTTCTGTCTTGAGGTCTTTGAGAATAGAGCAGAAAACTTGTGCCAACCATCATCTACGTATATTAGATCCTGCCTCCTAGCCAGAAGAATTAAGAGGGCTGAGAGAACTCTTGTAGCCCTTCTTGGCTACTTCTGAATGTTTTTTGACTCTGGCAGGCTTAAGTGCAACAGAGCTGGTGCTGTTTGTGCCTTGGTTTTATCACACCTGAGTGAATCTTCACACTTCACACACTGCTTCACTGTGTTCTCGGAGAGTCTGATGGATCAAGGATGTGTCCACAAACCTTCCCTGTGCTTGTGTGGATCAGTGCTTCAGTGCATGTCCTGTTGGGAGAATTTTTGCTTGGCATCAAAGATGACATAAATTATTTTTCCAGGACACAATAATGCTCAGAGTATGTGTAATTCCACCGGACATAGTCATTGTCTTGCTGATCTCTTGAGTCATCACATTTTCCATCTGCTGAATTATGTTTCAAACTGAGTTATTTTATCCAGTATATTGCTTTATAATACCCACACAAGTGCTTCACTCAGGCAAAGTTCTCATCTAAGGTCAGTGAATTTTGCCAAAGTCATGACTTCTGGATCATTTCTTGTGCTTCATACAGTATCACTCACCGTCTCGTGTTTATCGTGCTGAACTGCTGCTGTCAGCGTGCTGTTTTTTCAGTTCCATTCCATCCTGAGTTCAGCTGTGATCGGTTTATTCCAGGTCAAATGCAAGAAATTTTCACACACTAGCTACCTCCTAACTTAAAACAAAAACCACCACAATCCCCTAAAACTTTCAGTTTGGCTCAGGTTTGGTTTGACTCCCCGGTAATGGATGTGCTGCAATAACCTTAGTAGTCTTCTGATTTCATTTATAATAGAGGTCTTGAACTCTTACTGTTTCTGACCTCTTATCTATCTCTTTTCCAGGGTTCACTGACTGCTTTGTTGTATCACAATGAAATAATCAAGGAGTCTTAGAAGGCTAGAAGAGGTTTATCCAAATTATTTTTGAGTTTAGATGGTCTTATCTATGACTCCATTTTGACTTCAAAAGGGCACTTCATAATTCTAAAGCTCCACAAGGTTTTATCAACTAGAACAAAGCTGCTTTTCCTTTGGTCTGACATGAAAAGCTCACTCGCACACGCCAAGGGCTTGGCCTTTCAAAATCTGTTTGCCATGATTCCAACAACATCATGACTGTCTCTTTTTTTTTGTTGAGCTGAACAAGCCACTCCTCAAAGCCAAGGGCTCTTGCAGTACTGTAAGTGGTGCTGGACAGCTGAGAAGGCATCGCAGTGCTGGATCTTACAGCTGGGACAGTGCTCTTCTACCTTCTTGAGCCACCTTGCAAATTGAAAACATCGTAGAAAACAAATCCTTATTTTGCCAACGATTCCATTTTTTTCCCTCTGCAACTGAACAAAGCTCAGACTAAACTTTGAATGTTCCTTGTATTGTTTATATTTCCCCCTACTTTATTTATTGGCTGGCTTGCATGCGGTGTGTATGTTTAAAGAAATTACAGCTGCTTTCACAGAACAGTTTCTGATGTCTTATGTCTCATGTCTCAGGTACGCCCAATGGACTAGGAAGCTGAAAACCACTCCAGACCATGGGAAACCCCATGTGCCCACACATGTCCAATGGATTGGTCTGACAAGACAGTGTAAGGCTGCCACTTGCATGGAAGGTGAGCCATGTCGGGGAGGAAGGTCCTCCAGGAACTGTTTTATCATGGAAGCAAAGTCAGTAAGGCTGGTAAATTGAAAACCCGCCCCTTGTGTCTTCCCTGTTTCCCTCTGTGCTTCCATGCATCCTGGCTTTCCAGGATGGAGCCTGCCTCTCCCAGCTTGAATTGGTGAAATACATCCAAATAATTTATTTAGCCCTGATTGCCTGGGCAAATCTTTAATTATCACGCTTATTTCCAGGCATATAAAGCATAGCTTTGTATTTGGAAATAAATGATGGCTGCTTTATAAGAATAGAACTGTGCACATTTCAAGGGTTCTCTTCTCAAAGTTAGTCCCTCTGATAAATTGAACAGATTATGTTTTTGTTGGCTGTCTTTGTTACCTCCATCACTGTGTTTCCAATTTATCAACATAGTTTTGAGAAATTGTTAGAATATGTTGCACTCGTAAGCACCGTGGGGAGAAAAAATATTCATTTATTACTGCTATTGTGTTTGATTATATTATGCATATCCAAAGGACTAAAATGAAATGTCATCTTTAATTCTCCCCTCACAGTAGACAGTATCACCCTTTCTTCTCTCTTTTCCAAAAACAGCTTGGAAGTTAATTCTTCATTTTCATTTTAAATCAGCCATACAGAGTAGAAGCAAGTGTGCATTAGGGACAGGGCAGAAGTAATGGGAGCCTGGAGAGCTGAGCTCTACTTCTGGCGCAGCCTTTAGCTCTTTGCAGTCTGGAGCAATGTCATTTGACCTCTGGTCTCCGGTCTCTCAGTTCATGAAATAGGAAGAACATTAGCTTCCTACAGATGTCTCTAATAATTTGCCAGAATCATGTCTCGTCTAATTACCTGTGTTTAATATCTCCTAGGGTCTTGCAAAGTCAGTGAAGGCTGAAGCAGCAAATTCTGCATGCAACCAAAAAGAAAATGCTCTTGGACAGTTAAGTCTTGAAGATTACGAAAAGCTGAGGTGCTAACCCAAGCCAGGAGAATGGGTCAGAAAGCCACTGGTGCTGTTAAATGCTGATAGATGATCGATCCCAGCCTGTCAGGAGAGGGAACCTCGTGCATTTGGGACAAAAGGCTGAACCAGGCCCTCAGCACACATCCTGGAGCTGCAATGAAGTGCCAGAGGTGGGGGTCCAGCTGCACCCAGTATGCCTGTACACACAGAGCTGAGGGTGGGCACCCACATTAAAGGGCAGGGCAGTCTCAGAAAGCTGCCTGGTGTTCTGGGGTGCTGCAGCTTCTGACTGCATTCCCAGGAGAAGGGGCAATTTGGGACAGTTTGTTTGTAGCACTACCAAGAGAGAGGAGATCAGAGAGTAAGCTGCTTTTTTTGTTACCCTGTCAGGCTGAGCAGAGGTTTCCTGAGGGATGACTAAGCAAAATGGCCGAGTGGCTGAACATCCTGGAGTGAGTTGCTGGGAGTTATGTGGTGCCTTGGGAGTGGGAGGAGGGAAGGGAAGATGTTCCTCTTGCTGAGAGTGAGGTGCGATTGAAGGGAAGGGTGCTCAGGCTGGCCTGAGCCAGGCCTGAGGTGACCTGTTATGTCCCAGCTCCAGTCACTGAGGGCTTTTTGTGTATAAACAGTGGCTGTTTCAGTGTGGGCTTGGTGGCCCAGTGCTGCTGGGCCAGCCCTTTTGAGCTCCCTTTGAGCCCAGAGGATGCTGATCTGTTGCTTGCTCTAGCTCTGGGTCTGGGACACCGTGGGGGCAGCTGTGGGGCAATCCCAGGGAGGCCCCGCTGAGCTGCAGTGCAGACCCCACCTCTGCCTCCTCGGGGGGGGGTTTGCTCCAGTGATTAATGACAGCGGCTGCTTAAAAACCTGGTGCCTCATTTGCAGTCTAAACTTGTCTGGTTACAGGCTCCAGACAGAGGCTATTGACCTGTGTGCAGGCTCTGGAGGTGGGCAGGGGTAGGTGCTCACCCGTGGGTGGGTGGGTGCGGGGTGAATCTGGCCATTTTCCCGGGATCTTGCAGGGATCATTTTCCAGCTGCGGCATCTTGCAGGGATTGTGTTGCCCCTGAGGGGAAGAGGCCTCTGCCTTTGTAGAGCCCCACAGGGGCTGCATCCAGCCCCAGGCCCGTTGGCTGCTGCAGCAAGAGACCTGCTTTTGGAACTGTCTTTGGATGGCTGAGGGGATACTGTGGGATCTGAGGGCAAAAAAAACTTAGTATAGTTGTGTAATCTTAAAAATGAAATCCCTCCTTGTGTTGTTGGGTTCAGCCGAGTCACTTGCCCAGTCAGTGAGCTGCAACAGCTCAGGTTCCTCTGGGGCTGGGAAGGAGACACTGAAAGGCCATGAAATGGGGCCTGTGGCACTGTCACCAAATGGGGGATGTACAAGGGTTCAAAACACAAACTCGGCTGCTGTACAGAAAGTGAACCTCGCTGATGGCTTCCTTCTCGGGGTACTGCCTTTGCAAGACACCCACACCCTTCCACAGCCTCAGAAATGTTCCTCCTGCCTGGGGCTGACTGTGCAATGCTCCAGGCTCGGGGCAGTCCCGGGTGCGGGGCAAAGAGAGTCTACCCGAGGTGGTGGCAAAGGCAGTGCTAACGTGTGATGCCAAAACAAGCAGGGTGCATATACCGAAGTAGAGATTACTTTTTCACTGGTTACCTTCTGAATGAAGTGGCTTAAAAAATACTTCTCTCTTACTTTATCTGCATGACTTCTGCAGCAGGCACCAGGATTCGGGTGCTTGGCCTGAGCGGCTGAGGGGCGGCGGGTTCCCCTGGCACTGGCTCCTGGTTACCCAGGGAGACACAGGCCCTTGAGATCTCCGTGGGGATGCTTTAGGTTGGGGCTCAGGCCCCGTGCTCGCCGGGAGCGCTCCCTGCCTGTGCCCAGCGCTGAGCCGGGGCTTCCCGCGGTGCCGCTGCCAGCTCTGCCCCGGCGGGACCGCGGCTCGACTGCCCCGGCCTTCACCACCGGGCAGCCCCTTCACGGCGGGGTCTGCGGCGAGGCCTGCCAAGGGTTAACGCCGAAACCCCACGCCCCCTTTGACGGAGTCGGGCCAACCTCGCCAAATTTGAAAAGGCATCCGGGGCTGAGTGTGCGCCCTGGGCGCAAAGAGCCGCGCTGGCCCCGGACCCCCTGCGCGGGCAGCAGCCGCCGCTGTCGGGGCTCGGCTCGTTGAGGGACGCGGCTTCCCTTTGGGAGCTGGAGCAGCCGTCCCCCTGTGTGCCGGGCACCCCTACTCTGTGGTCCCCGCTCCCGGGGTCACCTCCGCGCCGCGGGATCCCGCCGTGACCCCGGCCGGGGGAAGCTCGGTGCGGCCCCGCGCCTGCCGGGCCGTGTAAGAGGAGGAAAAGGGGTCTGGAGAAAAACCCCGTTCCTTGCAAAAATGCAGCTCGCTCTTTTCTTGTCCTGGTGCTGTTGCCTGCACGGGTGCGCGCTAGGGACCGGCTTCCTCTATCAATTCCCAGCATCAACCCTGCAGCACAACTACCCAGAGCAGAGCTCGGGCTCGCCGGGCAGCGGCTTCGCCAGTCGCCGGTGAGTAAAACCCGGGTCCGCCCTCCCCGGGCAGGAGGCTGGGCCCCGGGGGGAGCACCGGGCACGGCAAACCCGCGGGCAGCAGCCCCCGCGGCGGCGCTGGCCGAGCCGGGCTGCCCGAGCCCTGCCCGGGCTGGGCTTTGCTCCCTACCCGCCCGCAGCACTGCCCCGCTCTGGGCCGGGGGGCGACTCGGGAACCGAGGGGCTGAGCTCCGGCAAATGAACCCCCCGATCTCTGCTCTTCTCGCCTCCCGAGCCCAGGGAGGGAAGGAGGGAGGGTGGCTTTGCCGGGGCCGCGGGTCCCCGAGCGGTGCCCAGCTGGAGCCTTGGGATCTCCGGAGCCGGGACCCCGGGGGTGCCGGCGGAGGGAACTGTTTGAGCCCTCGGCTGCGAGGAGAGACTTGTTCAGCTCAACAAAGGAAAGAACTTAATTACAGATCTCTCTATTCGAGAGCTGCAGCTTTCCAATAGCTGTTTAAAACCAAACCTCCCACTCTTCTCCTCTTCCTCCCACCCCAACCGCGTTTCTTATAAATTTAATGTGAATCAGGTTTGATTTACGTTATCTTGCTGCTTCAGTAGAGCAAACAATTTGGGCTTCTCCCCCTCCCCTCTGTTTTCTCTGGGTATTTCTCTAGAGGTGAAACAGCTGTTCAGATGAATGAGCTGCACTGTATAAAGCAAGAGAGTGGCTTAACCTGATTCCAGTTGTTCTTGAATTTCAGTTGTTTTTTTTTTTTTTTCCTCTGTGATTCCCTTAAATAGGGACTTGGGAATTTAATATTCAGGGCTCGTCCATCCTGTCTCTACCTCTTTTCCTTCTCCCCTTGCTGTTACCTAGTATGCACGAGTTCCGCTGCTGTGGAGGAGGGCTTGTGTTAGCGCTGCTTATTTGGACTAAGAATTGGGGTGAGGCATCTACCCAGCAGATTTACACCAGCGTGTCACAAGAGTGGGTGCTAGCCTTGTGCCTTGCACGGTTCTCACATATGGTGCGTATTTCATCTCCAAGTGGGGGTGGTTTTGTTTGCTGGCCTGTCAAAAAGGCCTCAGTCTGTAGGGGGTGTGATGTTAAACTACAGTAACTGTCAAAGGGTTAGAAACGGCAGAAAATTATAGGAGAGTAATGGGATAAACCTATCCTAGCTGGATCTATTCCAAGATACCCCCTTCCCAAAGCATGAGCTGCAATGAGAACCACATGTCATTTGTCTTACATATCTATTAGCCTGCAGATCTTTGTTCAGAGCTACCATGCTTACATGAGCGCAGACTGTATCCCTGCTCACCAAAGACTTTCCCCAGTTCACACTCTTGCACAGTTTTCCCATGCTGCAGTTGTTTGGATAGCTGATGCTTTGTCAGGGGAACGTGTCCCTTTCCGAGTCTGTAAAGTGTTGTATAAAACCATCTAAAGCTGATTTAAACAATGATGTTGGGAAAGCTGATAGATTTTAAAAAGGTTAGTTTTTTTCTTCTGTCCAATGGAACTTTGCCATGTGAGAGTCTCCCATTCTAGTTTAAAGCAGAGGGGGAAATAAAAACTTGAAAGGAGTGAAAAATCTCGGGTGGATGTTTCGAAATAAAACTGCGAGTGCTTAGTTGAAGCAATTTCTATATGTTCTAATTTCCCCTTGAGTAGTGGAGTTCTGTTGTTGGTAAATATCTAACAGCTTTGCTTTCTGCTGGGAAAATCTGTGTGGGAAAACTTTACCCAGCCACAGTGTTGGACCTTTGGGGGAAGCCTCCTGCAGGGTGCAGCTTCAGGTTGGGATAGCTGCGCTTCTCCGCGTTGAATGTGGTGCGGGATAACAATGAGGCTTTTTGTTCTTAAAGTCTGACATTGATCTGGGTGGGTGTGAAGACTTTTATCAGGGCACTGAATCGGACCGGTATAAACTGCTGTTTATGGTCTTCAGTGTCCCTTTTGCCATCTGAACAGGGGATCTTAGTAGCACCTGGATGATGTGAAGCAATAGCAGCTCCATCAGAGCAGAGTTTGCTGCCCTCTGCCGTAAAGAGGCTGTGGAGGAGGCAAGATGGTGGGTAGGTGATTACTATTCATGACACTATGGGACCGTTCACACTTGAACCTTCCCAGTGCGTGCTTTGTCCAGTGACTTCTGGCACTTTTCCTGGGTACCATCAGTCAAGTATCAGCGGGCCAGAGCCTTCAAAGTTACTTCAGCAGCTCCAGGCTTTGGTGTGCTGCAGCACATACTGATGTGATGCTCTACAGCTGACGTGTTTCCTTTACACAAGACATGCCATGTTCCTGCAGTTGTCTTTTTCTGTCCTCAGTCAGCAAGTGAAGGCATGACTGAGCTGTTTGGGAATCTTCCCTCTTTTTTTTTTTTTTTTTTTTTTTTAAATTAGCTTGTTGTAAAAGTTGTATTTCTCCAAGGAGAAAGTAGCTGGAAGTAGCTTGGTTCTCAAAGAACACCTGTATCTGTGTTAACCGTCTCTGCAACTGGTGCTCTCCCTCTTTAACTTCCATCCTATTTACCTGTAGTTTCAAATTAGTCATGCACCAAGTCCTTGTCCACGCAAGTGTGGGAGTTAGAAACTTCTGAGACTAGATGCAATGCTTAGACTGGAAGGCTCCTTGGACATGAGATGGAGGTAGCTGAAAGAAAACCCTCAAACATGAACCAGAAAGCAATGTAGGGTGATAACTCTTTCTTACTCCTGGCCTTACAATAACATCACAAAAGTCAGCTGGGGTAGATGCAAAGTCCATCTGTGATGAGAGTCTTTCAAAGCACACCTCAGCCTAAACATTTCTTCCTGCGAATGAACATTGGACCCACCATGTTACAAATAACAGGACTGTCCTAGTAGATTTTCTTGTCCGGACTATTCTGGTAATTACAGATCAGTACTTACTTTAGTCAAGCACATTGCTAGTGCTTGCCACAGCAATTTTGAGGATGGATATGGAGAGGAAATTAATATCGGTCAGTTGAAACCTGCAAGTGCAACATTTGATTGCTAGAGGCAGAGGTTTTGACATTGGAAGGCCAGGGGTGTGCCTCAGGGCACAGCCTAGGAGAGCAAGTTTTTTTTACCACTGGTTTACTCTGTGTTTATTCAGTGGAACAATTAAACATGCTCTCTGTGCTGCCTTGAGGTGGGAAAGATATTTAACTTCACATCAGCTTTCCTGTATTACAGCTTATCTTACTTTCCTCCCTGAAAAACCTGGTGTCGATGCTTTCAGATGCTTCGGTGATGTTTGAAATCTGTCATTTATTCCTTGAGGCTCACAGTCTCCTCATAGGCCGTGTGAGTGTCTGGCTTTCAAGATCAAGATGTCTGGGTGGACCTGTTATAGGCAGATCTGTTCTTTCCAAAGTAGCTGCCTGCGTGGTGCCTGGTCCTACAGCTACACGTTCACCAGGATGGATTTGCCTTTCCCCGGCCCCGTCTGAAGGGCTGCTCACGGCTGCGCTGCGCTGAAACAGCTGCCAGCTTCTGAGGTGAGGTTTTCATACTTTTAAGTAAGTGTGGGTCTCTTTATGTGATAGGAGTCTGTTCTTAATACGAAGAGGTGATCTGTAAATCGACGTCCTGATTTACGCAGTCTCTGAGTGCTTTCAGAGCACGTATCTGGCGTTTTCCTGATGGTTGTCTGTTAATTCTCTCTACCAGAGAAAGATGATTTGAATCTGATTTCAGCCTCATATTCTGAACCTCTTGTGGCTCTTAAGTGGGTGTGGAATATAAAACTATATATGTTGGAGAAATGTGGTTCTCTTTCCTTTTACTGATGGGAATCTTGCTTTCTGAGTCATTCCCTCCATCACCTAATAGTCCGCTCACCGCCTGAGGTCTCTGGTTTTCTATGGTTTGCTGTGGACTGTGTGAGGATGTCAAGCAAACAAGCTGGGATTTGTGTCACGCTGAGTCCTCTGCACTAATTCCCCTTTGAAGTGCCCTACCCAGGTAACCAAGAGGTCAGGAGGTCTTAAGCTCATCACCAAACCCTTGAACTATCCGGTGTTTGTTTCCTGGACTCCGCAGCCATATGATCTTCATCTGACTTGTGGGGTTCAGAGCTGCAGCTTTGCAGTGCAATAACCAGTGAAGCCAATGGTAGCGTAAGGACCTCGCAACAATGGAATGGCTTTGAAATACCAGACGAGACTGTAGTTGCTGCAGTACGTTGTATTCGTTTAGGAAATCTCCTATGCTCTTGCCTTTCCAGCTGCCGGTGTGAATCATTTCCTCTCATGGAGGTTTCATTTACCAGCTCTAGGAAGAAAAAGGGAGCGGAGAGGCAAAGCAATGGGTGGCAGTGAACTTCTGCTCCCCTTGGATAAATTAACAAATGTGTCTCTTTCAATAACCCTTATTTGTTCATTTTCTCAAAGCTGAGCTTGTTAGTGTGCTAAAATCCCAGTCGAAACACATCAGGTTAGAAACTTCACAGCTTTGCTTGGATGGAGCACTTCTGTGACACTTGGGTCATTGAATATTTACTCACATCTCTATTTTATTGGGCTGTGTCCTGAGAAGGGGGGTGGGAATGAAGAATGACTTTGAGGTAACCATGAAAGACTGCAAGCACAGAGCGCTTTAGGTCTGTGGATTAGAATAATGGAGCAGCTCCTCATGTTCTTTCCTGCACTAGACCTCCAGCATGTCTGGAAACATTACTGTTTTGTAAAGCACAGTCTACCTCTCCTGTAGGGCAATACTCAAATTCATCCAACCTCATTTCTACAATATGCTCAAAGCTTTCAACTCGCTTTTAATTAGAGTTGTAGACAGTGCTTAAATTTACTTTCACTGAGGCATAATGTTTATTTTGAGGCTTTGAGTGTAAAGCTGGCCTGGGCCAGCTTAGGTATTGCAAAGACTCTATTAAGGATCATAGCTGCAGAAGTTAAAAAAGGCATGATGCTACTAATTGGGTTAATGTCCTGTAATTTTTCAGCTTTTTATGTGGTTGAATAATACTAAAGCTCCCGTTCCGTGTATTTATGCACAATGTGGTACTGATCTGAGTTAGACTCCTTAGTACTACTACAGAAAGGAACAAGGGTGGCAATTGTGATATTGTTCCTTACTGGTTTTGTTCCTTATATTCTTTTTAGGAAGGAACAATTACTTGTTGACTTGTAATTTATTACATGGAATGACGTGGTTTAGATGTTTTAGCTGGTTTTGACAAGTTTTCCTGCTCTTAGAAATGAACACGTGTATGGAAAGAGTGTGGTTGGGTGAAGGTGTTGCCTGTGATGTGCCTGGCTATTTGACAATAGCTGTATCTTTTTGAGAGAACCAACAAATAGGAAGCTGTTTCAGGGTTGAGGCTCATTTTCAGCTTCCAGAGCAGGGAGATCATTGCTCTGGTGAAGAAAAAAAACCCTTCTTTATCTGGCTTTCACCCAGAGGGCCACACAATGGATGCTACTGAGGCAAAAGTTGAAGGCAGCTTTGTAATGTTTTATGTTTGGGACAGATCAGTCTCCTCTTCCTTATCTATGTGGTTTATCTGGTAAAGGGAATCTGCCACTTAAAATCAGAGTAGTTGATTTTGAAACTTCTTTGAAGCTGAGTGGGTATCTGTGAACTTCTCTTATGTAGGACTCTTCCCTTTGCTCCTCTGTGGTCTGCTGTGTACCTCCCGTCTGGCCTGCGAGAGCTGAGTAAGGCTGTTGTATCACAGAGTCATAGGATGGTTTGGGTTGGAAAGCACCTTAGAGATGATTCAGTTCAACCTCCCTGACATGGGCAGGACACCTTCCAGTAGACCAGGTGGAAGCAACTACCAGCCACCTTCCCATCTGCTGAGCAAACTGTCAAAACTTTAAAGCTAATACGAGGTACCACTACCTTGAAATTAATGTCCAATCTTGACATCAGGTTATTTAGTCAGATCTCTTTATAATTGGTTCCAACTTTTTCTGCCCCTAGGAACTGGGTGCAAGTGATACTCTTCGCAGCATTTCCACTTCATATAGGGCTGTGCTTGCTCGGAGCATCTCAGACATGCACTCGGAGCATCTCAGACATGCACTCGGAGCATCTCAGACATGCACTCGGAGCATCTCAGACATGCAAATGCAATGAAATCATGAGGCAGGGCAATATACCCCTGGACATGACCATGGAACCAAGTTGCACTGTGCAGAGTTGAGAACAGGCCTGGTCTTGTGTCTTCTGGGTGTTGTCCCCCCTCTGTTTTTCTTCTCTTTTTTGTGCATGTGTGCTCTAGAGGGAAGTTGGTTTTGGCTTTGCCAATGGACATGACTGGATTCCTACTTTCCACTTCTGAATGGAATAAAAAGGCTGAGTATGTGTGGTGGGAAGAGAGTGCCTCATAAAGGCAGTGTAGGCAAAGGTGTTTATGAAAGATACCTGTTTCATGAGAGGACAGTTTTGGAGGTGGACTCTGCAGAAGTGAAGAAGGGGGTGTAGCAAATGCAATTGCAGGACCTGAGTACTGAGGTTACTGGTCTTCTGCTCTGCATGAGAAACTGGAAGAGGATGCTCCTTACTCTGTGCATGTTGGATGTTGGAGCTCTTTAGGACTAAGAAAAGGCAGCAGCATAGGTGCTAAATGAGCTAAACACTCCTTTTGCCCTGTTGTGATGACCTTGTGAGATTGGATTTGCTCCATTCAGGTCCTGCATAAAAATTTCCCTTCTGTCCTTGGCTTGTTTTGTGCCTGGGGTCAATCAACATCTGGTCCCCCCCCCCTCACCCCCAGGACTTTGCTTATTGAGCCATTCAAAAGTGTGGTGCTGGGACCTCTCGGCTTGGTTTGAAATGCTTCTTCTCATCGTGAAAAGGCTTGGGGCAGATGGGCCGCGGCGGCTGCTGGGATGACATAACGTCTCCGTGCCGAGTCTCCCATTGGCCTGGTGCTGCGGTGCTTGGTGGGGTGTGGTAGCCCTGAACGGAAGGGCAGACATTTCTTTTTTTGCTGTGTGCTGCTTAGCCCTTATTAAACTCAGATGTTTCTAACCCTTTCCTCCAGGCTCTCATTATTGCTGTAAACAGCAGAGCACAGGGAGCTTTTTCAAATCCTCATTTGGGTGACAGCTCAACCAACAGCTCTCCAGTGTGCCTGTGTGGGAAGGGGGGTTGACATGAATTTAACACTCCAACCCAAGGGAGGTTCTGCTTGTGTTTTTCCCTAAAGAAAAAGACTTTTTTTTTTTTTTTTTTTCCTTCCATCTGAAGCCTCTTCTTCCTGCCTCAGGTTGCTTGGCTTCCTGACTTGCTTCTTGCCCGATTCCCTCTTCTGCTTCCCCAGAACTGGTCTGGTTTTTGCCACCCTGCTCAGTGTGGGCTGTCTGGCTGCTTGCCTCATCACTGTGTCTTGAGCAAACTTCTGAGTCGTTTGCATTTTCAGGTGGCAGTGAAAGTGATACCAGCTAAAACAAGGTTTCTGTTGCTGTGGTAGCATATCTAAAAAAGGCTCTCCTAGAAGAAAACACCTAGATCTGGCTGTCAGCAGCTCTGCATCTCAGCTCTACCTGTTCCACATTTACTGTGTGGCTCTAACAGATTCACACAGAATCACAGACTGGTTTGGGTGGGAAGGGACCTTTCAAGCTTCTCTGGTCCAACCCCCTGCAGGGAGCAGGGACATCTGCAACCAGAGCAGGGTGCTCAGAGCCCTGACCAAACTCACCTGGAAGAGTTCCAGGAATGGGGCATCTACCACCTTGCTGGGCAGCCTTTCTGGCCGACAGTTATTTGTCAGCTTTTTGTGGTGGGAGAAAGAGGAGAGACTGCTGTGGTGGCAGGATCTTAGATGCTAAAGCACACTGCACGCAGCGTGAGCTGCCGTAGCCCCTGCAGTGGAACTTATGAATCCTTGGTAATCACTAAATATAAGTCATTAACTTTGAGGTGTAAACCAGGCTATTTATAACCTTCTTACACACAGTCATCCAAGGGTTATATCCTTTGCAAATCTGCTTCTGGAGCTCAAATATCTGTCCCTTTCATAGTGTGCTCTTTTTTCTTTTTTCTTTTATTTCTTTTTTTGGGTTGAGAAATTCTTGGCCCAGTGAGGTGTCAGAGCTGCTTTGTGCATGGCAGCTGACTTGGTAAAAGCTGCATTCCTGCAAGATCTCTGAAGATCTCTCTAAGGTCATCTGTGTGATGTGTTCTTGGGACATGTTTGCACCTGATTCTAGTCTTGGGTGCCTTGTTGTAAATTGCAGTGTCAAGAGCTAAGTCAGGTGTTAGGAAGGTCACTGCCATTTTGGTGCTGTGTAGTCACTGGTTGCTAGATTTCCTTTTGGAAGTCCTGGCTAGCCTAAGACATTAGAAGATGAGCTCCCCTGGTGCAGAGCTCTCTAAATCTGGTCCCCTGAGTCGCTGGCTTGGTTTAAATTGCCCTCCAAGAGTTTCTGGCACATGGGAGGTACATAGAGCTTTTCTCACTTGGTACTCTACATCCCCAAGAAAACACTGATTTAATTAGTGGTCACTGCAGCTTTGAGGTGAACTTCTTATGCCACTTTTAATGAACTTAAAGCTAAAATGGCAGCGATCCTGAGAACTGAGCTGTCAGCTTGTGTCTGTCACTGGCACCAGCAGTACAGGACAGAGAAAATCTGATATGCTTAAGCTTCAGTATTTCAACATGGCAAACCCCACTAACCTAAACACTGAGGGGGGAGCCGCATTCTTTGCTATGCCTAATCTCTGTATTTTGTTAAACATGCATTCCTGCCAGAACTTTATTGGACAGAACAATAGTGACCAGCTGGGCAAGTGACCCTGGCTTTTCTGGTCGGCAGAGGAATTCGGCATCTGAGGAGTTCAGATTCTCATGTGCGGCTTAAAGTGATCTGGATTTAGTTCCTTTAATTATCAGCTGGCTGATTCGTAAGACTTTGTTTTCCACCTTCTTTCCCAAGAAAAAGACCGTTCCCTTAAATGCTCAGTAAATATTCTATAGAGCAGTGCAAAGGCTGGGAACCGAGACCTGAAGATTCTGTCTTTGCTTTCCTCTAAAGAAAATGGGAATAGTAATACTTCTTGTAAGAGAAGGCTCTGGGGAGTATTTCACGAGGGTGTGGTTAGATCTTAGAGGGAAAGCTGTAAAATACAAAGTATTGTATATGAATATATGCAGAAGTTTATAATAAATCCATGAATTATAATACTTGGCACTTGTATAAGCTTCCACTCTTACTAAGAGAGGTCGTTGTGCTCCCTGTTTACAGCACCTCGCCGAGCCTGGATGACTGAAATTAGTCTTTGGGAGTTAGTCTTTGCCCAACCTTTTCAGAAAAGGGTTTAGTTTGAAGGATTTAGCAGGAGCGGGAGGTGCAGAGCAGGGCAGACTGGATGGAACAGCAGCAGAGGGTTGGGTGATGGCACAGGCCATGGTACTTTCCCAGTTGCAATGAAAGGCTTGTTGGAGGCCAAAAGTGTAACACGCCTATAGAAGCAGCACCGACAGATGGGGCCAGTGCAAAAATGCCTGCAACAACTGGTGCTACTGAACTGGACCAGCCTTTGAGCAAAGGCAGGTGTGGGCTGTGATGCTGCAAACTCCCTCTGTTCCTCTGCAGTCAGTGTCTGAAGGACAGCAGAGAGCAAGAAGGCAAATTGGCTCCTCAGGATGTTCCAGTGCTTGGCTTAACGCTGCTGTAAAATCAGTGTAACCTGCAGCAAAATATATAGTCTCCCTGCAGTGTATTTCAGGATACAGCACTCAGCCAAGTGGTTTCAGCTATGGCACAGTAAAATGCTGTCTCTTGGGCCACTGTTGCTGGAAGTCACTAATGTAGATCACAAATAATACAAAAGTTTAGGATTACCAAGTTGTAGGAATTCTTAGGCAGTAGGCTTTGAATGAGCGTGTATTGCAAGCAGAAATGAGAGGATCCTATTTTGCCAAGCATCAGGAAAATACTTGAGTCCTGAAAGTGTAATTAAAAGTCTGTGAAAACCCTTTCAAGACCTCTGTAACCAAACCCTTTGGAAATTTATTGCAAGGACTGCAGCAACGTGGTCATTTTCTTGGGTAACGTCCTTTGAAACAGTCAGGCTCTCTAATTATGTCTGTCAGGCCCTGCCAACTGGTTATTGATGGCTGGACTAGAAGGTTTTCAAAGCAGCTTCTACAAATCTCTACAGAATTTTGCCAAAAGTAAATTTTTGGCTCCTGAGTACCTGTTGGAGAAGTTGCTGCGTAACCTTTGGGAAGGTGACAGTGAAGCTTCATCTGTTGTCTGCACCGGGTGGGGGGAATGGAAATGACAGGAATCCTCACAACTCATTTCTGGAGCTGAATGCAACTGGAAACTGGATTGGTTTGTGTCAGCCCTTTCAGCTGGTGTCCTGGCTGAGGCTGGGAGTTGCTTTGTGCTACCCATGGCTGGGTTGTTGATCTGTGCCTGAGCTTCCTTGTGGCCTGTGGGGGCAAGGCTCACTTTGCCATGCACCTCCACGAGCTCTGATGTATGTGGTTGTAAACCCAGCCAACAAAAAACCTCACAGAACCCAGCACCAATCCCCACACAAGCATTTCACACTCCCCCCACAGCTCGTTGCTCAGATATTGCCAGAAATAATTGAATAACTGTTCCCACGGGCCTATTGACAGCAGGGGGAAACACTTCAGTAGTTGTTCTGTCCTGTCCTGCTCCATGCTCCGAGGTTTTGTGTATGGGAGAGTGGCTTCAGCTGAAACTTGTACCAGGTTTTTTCTGCTCTGAGAAGTGTGTGACATGAGCCAGTCACAACCATTTCATTGGACATTCAGTGCTGAGGTGTTCAGCAGCTTGGCTGGTGCACAGCACCCCTGCACACTCCCTTAGAAATGGGTCCAGTGAGTGCTGCTGGGATGGAAACTGCTGCCTTTGCTTGCAGGGTGGCTGTACTGGGCAGCACCCTTTGCTGAGACGCTGCATGTAAATATTTCTCCAGGCTGCACTGAAAGGTGTAAAGGAAAATTCTCACGTCTGGGTGCGTGAGGGTGAAAAAGCCCAAGCGAGTTTTAGCTGTGGTGTGTGAATGCTGTTTGCACATGTACTTCACGTGGCAATAAGCCCTAGGCTGCAGTCACAGGTTTACTGGTTTGCCCACAGTAAGTAAACCAGCAGTGTGGTCTTCTTCCCAACTACAAACCAGAGAGCAGAACTACAGAGCAGCTGTCACCCAGCGATAAAATTCAGGTCTCGACTGCTTGTTTCAATCAAACTTCTCTTCCATACTCTTCTTTGTGTCAGTCTTTATCCTCGGAATGTTCCAGTTTTGAAGAAATTTGTGTAAATAGGAGAGAAGGAAAAAAAAAAAGAGAGATCTTCTGTCTTCAATGGCTTTGCCTTGAGTCGGCCACAAGGTTTTGCTGGCAGTGCGTCTAAAACGGGACGTGGGTGCATCTGCTGTCAGTTGCTGCTGCTTTGCACGTCTAGGCTGAGACTCTCCTCACCAGTAACTCCAGCCATTCCCATTCCAGCAGCACAGTGAGGGATGCTTTGCTTTGTGGGCTGGATCGTCTGTGTGTGTCAGTTTGCACCTTTCCCTCATCGGTGGTTAAGGTGCCATTGTGGAGTTCCCTCCTCTGCCTTGGTGGCCACAGCTGGGTCACTCTGCCCTTTTACATTAGCAGGTAATTTTAAGCTTCAACAACAACCAAAGAGCCCAACAGACCCCCATCTGATGGAGTTTGCTGGACTTATTCCCCACGGAATAGGGCAGGAATTTTTCTGGCCCAGTGTCTGTATCTCTCCTTCGGACCTCCTGCTGTCCCCTCTGTCTTGCTCAGTGCTGCTTTCTCCCCATCCAGTTTCCCACGTGTGTACTCAGGAATGTTTCAAGGCAGTGTTATCATTCCTAAGGAATCTACTGTGCGTGCACAGGCTATGGAGGGTGGGTTTTTTTTCCGGCTGTTATTACTTGGCCAAATCAAACCCCTTTTCCACCTGGATACCGAAATGTAGATGATCTCCCTCAAGACCATCTCCTTTCCAAATAGAGGCTTCCAGAGCACCAAGGCACTAAAGTGGTTTCTTAGATTGCTCAGGAATTTTTTAATAATAGAGGAAGGTGTTAGTGTTTCTGTTCACAAGAGAAAGGCTTGATTTTATTTTTTTTTAAGATTTTTTTTTATTATTTATTTCTTTTTGCTAATGAACAAACTGGATTGCAGCACCATTTAAAAGAGAATACAAAGAATTGTTCTTGGCTAGAAATGAGGTGTGGAGACTATTTTCAAACCCATGAAAGCTTGGGAAGGCATGTTAAAAGCAGAATAAGCTTTTAAATTGAAAATAGGTAGTTAGAGCACTTCATTTCTAGATGTCTTTGTACAGTCCCTCTCTAGCTGGATATTGCAGCGCAGTGGGCTCTGCGTGATCGAGCCGTGTACCTTCCGCTTAAGAGTGAGTTTAAAACTGGTTGAGGCAAACCAGCGTGTTCCCTCGGGGGGTCGGGGCTGCCCTATCGACAGCCAGTGCTCTGTAGTCACCTCATGGCATCGGCCGGCAGCCGTGGGCAGGAGGCTGGAGGGAGCTGAGGAGGAGGTTGCTGGTGTAGCAGTTACCGTGTGCCTGTAGCTCCTGCCTCCGAGCTGTGTTGTGTTCTCAAGCTGTGTGATATTCTCACGGAGCTTTGAATGAGGCTTCCACTTGGTGCAGAGGAAGCATTTTGGAGGAGCTCGTGGCCTTTCGGGGCAATCCAGTGGGCTGCTAGGGGTGACTGGCTTGAGAGGGAGCAAGGAAGGGAAAGATGTGATCGTCTAACCATGGGTCTGGGTGTGTTTGTAAAGGGTATTGCTGGTCTACTACACGAAGAGACTTTTGGGCTGTGCAAGTAGGAATTTATTAACCTTAAAGCTATTGAGCCTTAGCTCACTGTCTCTGATCTCTCTCCCAACGTGCACTTGAATCAAAACTGGCTGTTGTAAAGGGCAAACTCAGCTCTCTGATCACACAACAGATCTCAGTTTTGATGTTCCTACTTCCCTACACATGAAACTCCCATGGGTGTGACTGGAACAATAGGATTATTTTCCAAATTATTTTTTATTGTAGTAACGCCCAGGACAGCCTTGTGCCAGACATGGCAAACATGGAATAAAAAGTTTTCAATTTAAATAGCAAATTAGCACACGGACTTTGGGTTTTGTTTTTCAGACTGATTAACACTTTGAATGCCCAGGCAGAGAGGTTTTGCAAGGCTTTGTTTTTTCTTGAACTGGGGCATCGTGTGGCTCATCTCGGGGATCTCTGAAAGACAACCTGTGGTATCTGCTCCACACAACACAGCTTGGTGTTCAGAATGACCTGGAGTAACAGTAGCCTGGTTACTGGAGGGTAGTGCTTTGCTCTTGGAGTACAGGCAGCTTGGTAGGGTACAATTGTCCCCCAAAAGTCCTCCTGGAGCACCAGCAGTATTCTTGTCTCAGGCCTATTGCCAGTGTGGCTGATGGGCACTTGAACTTCAGTTGCCTCACTGAACACAAGTGCTAAACTGACAAGTCAAAAACGGAAAAGGAGAATTGTTGATCTCAAAGCAATGTAAGTAGATGGATTTGTCTAGACCTTCTCATTTCTAATCACCTCCTCCAGCACTGGAAACGTTAGAAAGCTGTAGGGTTTTCTTGCATTTGAGGAAGGGCTGTTTCTTTAGCAGTTTCAATGAGGATGTTGTCATGTCTGGCCCTTTCTATGGCAGTCACCTGGAACAGAAGTGGTGTGGAATGAAGCTGAGCCTGCACACTTAATGCCACCTTACTCTAGAAGGAGGTCCCCTTGGCTCATGAAATCCAGATCCCAACAATGATGGGCAGCCACATGGTAGATGACTACTCTAGAAAGGTCTGCTGCATAGCCCCTTGCGTACCAGAGCCCACAAACTCCTTTACAAGTTGCTGACCAAGTTGAACAGCTAGATGGAATGAAGCAATTGTAATGTGCCACAGGAGAAGAGAAGGAAGGAGGGCAGGTGGAAGCAGTGTTGCTGGAACAGTTCTGGGTTCTGTTTCCCTGAAACTGTTGTCTGTACAGGTATTTCTAGTTGCATCCCAACACTTGGGAGTCTGAAGCTGATGCTCTGATCTGCTTTTCCATGCCTTTTTGGGCCCACAGGACACTGCTCTGAAGGTTGAAGTAGCTCAGGAAAACAAATCTGTATTCCCTTGAAGAGAAGCAGCAGTGTTTTGTCTGTGGGATTCCTTTCAATATATTCTTTTCTCCCCAGTGACAACAATTTCTCTACTGTTCACCTCCAGGAAAAACCTGGCCCACGTACATTACGTGGGCAGATTAACATCCCGCAGTCAATAGGAAGCAACGACTCGATCGTGCCATCCTGATTGATTTATTTATTTTCTTTGATATGCTCAGTGCTCTCCTTTTGACATTGCCTTTTGTTCTTCTTATAATTTGGGGGTTTTGGTGCCAGTACCACACTAATGAAAACCACCGCTTCATTGAGGCGCAGTCCCTGTGCTCCTGCCGTGCATGTGGCTTTCATTGCTGCTGGTCCGAGCTGTGAGCTTGGCAGCAGAGGGCTGAGTGTGAGACACAAAGACGGGCTGTTGTCTGTACAGAGCTCTAAAAGCAAAAAAACCCTCAATTCAGGAGCAGTCCCCGTTCAAGGCTTGCTGGTGGTGTGTGCAGATACAGGCCCTGAAGGGGTGAGGATGAGGCTTGAGGGAGCTGCTGAAAACCGTCAGGAGCCTGATGTGACCATTTTGTAGGAGTCTCAAGTGTGCAAAGTGCTGTTTTGTTGTGATGTAACCTATGTCAGGGTTTAGGGTCAGGGCAGCCTGCTGTAACAGATGCTCTCTGTTAACTCTCCTCCCCCCCAAAGGGGAAGAGAAAGGGAGTAAGGGAGAGAGACTTATTGATTGGAAAAGGAAACCAGAGCAGCTCTAATGAAATTAATTAATAATAATGGGATAAATACAAATACATACAAAACCAGTATCAAACCCAAATACCCCAATGGCAGTTATAGAACTGTCACCACTGGTGCTGTGGAGCAGGCACCAGGAAAGTCCCAGACCGGGCCCAGCAGGAGACGGGAGCTGTGTTCAGGGGCTGGAATGTTATCACTGCTGGGAGCAGCCACTGCCTGGGAAAACAGGCTGCCAACTTCAGACAGTGCAGGGAATTAGAACTGAGTGCAATGAGTGAACAGAATTAGTTCTGTTCTCACTCAAACCAGGACAGCGTAGCAGGGGGAAATAAAGACAGCTACAGTACTGACTGAGGTGGTGGAGGAGATGCTGTAGCCACAACAGGAGCACCTGGAAAGCCCAGGATGCTGTTACAGGCTAGCTGCCTCCTTAGGCTAGTTTTCTGAATGTTTTTCTCTCTGCAGAGGTTTTGAGGACTGTCAGGTGTGTGTTACTGCCCCGCTTCTCCACTTACAATTCCCCCTTCACCTCCTGCGAATTCCAAGTTAGAGTTTAATTCTAAATGAATTTTATGTTGGTGTAAAGTCAGAGGTACAGACCTTCATAAAAGTTAGTCCTGTTCTTGAGGGAAGATCAGGACTATCCTCAACTTAGGCAGTTCTAGATCAGCTCTTCAGAGGAGGACAGGCAGACAAGTGCCAAATGTCATCTTTGAACACAGGGCTGTATTTCAGACATATAGTTGGTGTTCCAAATCCCAGCTCCATAATTTCAATCAAGGTCTTAAGGATATTTATTTTTCTTTAATCCCACCCCTCCCTTCAAGGTCAGGCTTTGCAGGAATGAACAAACCAGTACCTTGGATAGATTGGCAATATGAAGGTAGGAGACCTACCTACAACCAGTTTATCCATCTGTGTAAAAATGTTTAGACTTGGGTTCTTCTTTTGAGAGGCTCTAATCGAGGAGCTTTTATGTTACAAAAATGACATCCTTGGTTGTAATTGTGCATGATTTCCACGCTGCATGGATATCAGATGCCAGATTCCATCAAGTCAGTCTAATTTAACAAAGGCAGATTCCATGGATATTTTTGTACCTTTCCTCTTTGCTCCCTCTGTGAACACTGGAAACTTAGTGTCTTCTCATTTCCTGCGATAAGCTTGGGGGAGGGACCCGTAAAACAGCTCAGTGCCTAGAAGAATGCCTGTAAAAGCAAAGCACTTCAAAGGAGTGAACCCCCCTTTTATTTCTGAGCACTCAGTCATGGACTAACTTCTTTCATTTTCATGATGAAGGTAATTATGGTTCAGGTCAACCATATTTATTGTTTGATTCAGTTGGAACATGCCACGAGCAGACTGGGAGGAGCAGGGTAGTGGGTGTAAATCAGAGGGACTTTATGCTTCTTGTCCTTCTCACCTCTTTCCCCTTACACATGACTGAAGAGATTTGTAGGCACAGAGGTGCTTGTATTTAACATGATTATTTCTGATGCTACCTGCCTGCACAACCTGCTTTAAGTCTCACCTGCCTCTGTTACATTCTGCAGTTGTACTGGTGCAGAGGTACGGGGTGGATCTATGGGAGGAACGAATCGAGCGGGTGTGACAGGTGAGCTCTGTCATCCTCAGGGGTTATAGCAGTTGGAAGGTGCCTTGTGAATGAGGTGGGGGAATGGAAGAGGAATGGTCTGGTGGCCGAAGGAGCTGAAGGTTGCTCTGGGGAGCTGGATTCCCTCTTTGAATTATAGAGTCATTCAGGTTGGAAAAGACCCTTGGGATCATAAAGTTCAACTGTTAACCCTACTCTACAAAGTTCACCCCTAAACCATGTCCCCCACACCACATCCAAACGATCCCGTTTTGTCTCTGAAAAAGAGTTGCTTCCATGGCTACACACTGTTGGGCTCTTCTGCTCCTAGGCTTTTAATAAATCCAGTTAGGGAGAGGATTTTCCCTTAACTGCTGTAACTTCAGTGGGTGAAGAAGGCTAAGGCAAATTTTTGTGCAGTTTCCTATGGACTGAAGCAAGTTCAGCCCTCGAGGTGATGCTGTTTGGAAGGTCAACCACGCACACCACAAAGCAAGGAAAGCACAGTTAAATGTGCTTGGCTTGTTGTGCAGACTGAACTGCGCTTTCCTCCTAAGGTAAAGATTCCTCTAGGACTAAACTCCCTCCAGCAGTCTCAGATAATCCACTTTGTGTGGGAAAACTTAAGACTGTTACTGGCAACTGAGTATTTGAAGCACACTAAGTGCAGAACATATTGCCCCCTGGAGAAGGGCTATGCTATTGGGAGGTACCTAGATGAATTGTCCCAGCTTGCTCTGCTAGCCAGAACTGATTTTTATGGCCACTTTTTCCAAACTCTTACTGGGGGGGTGTGTGTGGGGGTGGGAGTGTGTGCAGAAAGTCTGGAGTGCTTTCCAATCTTTGTCTTACCAACACAGCAGAGTGGGAGACCTGGAACTTGTCTTATTCCTGTTCGTGCCTCTGGCTCTCTGCTGCTTCAAATGGCTGCTGCTGTCTGGCTTCAGAAACACCAGCTGTCTTCCAGTTTCATTCGTTTCCCAAAATGAATGGGCTGTTACAATGATTTTTCTCCCTTTTTCACAGGAGTCAGGGTAACCTCTATTAGTGACTCTGAAGTACTCAGTGGGAGTAAGGCATGCGTAAAACATCAGTATTGACAATGAGATTACTGTGGCTTGTCACGTCTTCTGACTTGCAGACCTCTTAAAACTTTGTAATGGAAGAGCAGACTCTGCTTTGAAGTCAACCTTGCTGTCATAAGCTTGTGTACAGCCACCCCCTCTCCCCTGCCAGGTGGTCTTTTGTGGATTCCTTAGCAGTGGTCCATTGATCTACAGATGAGAATCCAATCCATCAACTCTGAACATTCTAATATTGTGGAGACTGGTGCTCACAAGGGAATTTTGTAGCTGGTCAATGAGCTGAATGACAATTTTGGATCCTAAAACCTAATTACCCAGGGAAGAGCACAGATATGGTCAAAACCAGGAGAGAAACCTAAGCTCAGACTTTTTAATCTGGGCTTTACAGGAATATGTGATGGGATGGTGTCCTTTTTAGCCAGGTGACAGCAGTAAAGAGTAATCTGGTCACAGGCAACTGAATTAGCTGATAAACTTGATCCTGATGAGAGTTAAAGCCCCTTGAGGGATGCGTGTAGTTGTGAAGAGATACCCCAGAGAGCCTGGCAGCCTTTGAATCTGGATTTCTTGGCATATTGGAGGGCAACTTCTGCTCCTGGCCTCACTGAAGTGTATAAATAACTAACCCCTCTTGATGATGGGCCCAGCACACAGCATATGGATTGCTGTTCTGGCAAAGCAAGTGGGATGCTGCACTATTTACACAGAGAAAAGGGCACAGTTTGCTTTCATTGAGGCAGAACGGCAACTTTTTCCCAGTGAAAGTCGGTGACCTTCTGATTTTATTGAAATTCCTCTCTAGGATTGCAGGGAAATTGATAGCTCCAGTGAAAAATGTTATGAGGAAACTTGGGGAAATCTGTCTAGCTATCAAAACACTCCTACTGTTTTCTGTGCCCTAAATGTTGATCTCTGCTAAGTATAACACACAGTGTGTTATCCTTATAGCAACAAAAAGATAATGCAGTCCAGTTGTTTACACAGCACAAAGCTTTAGGGCAGATCTCAAGCATCAGAAATGCCAACCTTATTGAGAGGCTTCTGTCATATTTATTGGGAGTGGGGACGGTCGGTTTGTGCCCAAACACATGCAACAGGTGCTGATGGAAACAATCCTCCGCAGAAAGTGGTTGGTTGGTTGTTTCCCCCCCACCTCCCACAAAGGCTTTGCTTGCTTCTGCCTTGGCCAGTTAAGTCTTGGTGGTTTGAGCTTTTGTGCTCCACTGTGTGGCACGTGCTTTCATCAGCAGTCCTAAACCCGTGCTAAATCTCTATTTTACTTACCTCTGTGACAGCATAAATGGCTTTGCTCAGAGTCTAGCTCATAGCACTGCTTCTGCTGAAAGGGCAGTGTTTCATCAAGTGCTGTGAGGCCACAGCTCAGGAGTTGTAGCCGTGTCCTTCACCCCAGTGAACACTCCAGCCAGAAGGTTCCGTCTGTGGTAGGTGTTGCCTGCTGTAGGTCTGTCCGTAACAGGGCACGGCAGCGAGTCAGTTTGGTGCGTGGAGCTCAACTGTCACCCCACTGAAAGAAGCGATTAGGCAAGAATGTAGCTGCTCTCCTTTTCAGGTTGCACACTCCTGATTAAACAGGCGACTTGCTGAGTCCTGATGAGTTCAGCCCAGTGGTTTCTGACATTGTTCAGTTTGTGATCACTTGTCCCGTGAAATGAAGCCTACTAACAACCAGTTGCCTTTTCTCTTGCAGCCCCCCTAGAAGGTCCTCCAGGGACCCCCCCAGGAGTCCGAGAAGCTCAGATAAAAGCCAGCAGTTTGGGTTAGGAAAGAAGCAGACACTGCTCTGGGAAGAACACTGTTCTGGAAGTTTGTTGTGGTGTGAGCCTTTCTAAGCATTTGTGGTGGGCGGCGGAAGGATCCCTTACATACCCCTTGAGAGGTGGTGGGCTTAGGAAACAGGACTGTGCAAAGCCAAATGGTGAGAAGGGAGAGGGGGAAGCTTGCTGTCCATCAAATGATTGCTCTAAGCGAATTCAGTCATGATAACCAGGGGTTAAGCTTTGATATGTGAGTACTTGGCTCTTCTGGAACTTAGAGTGTTTTGGCTTGGGTATTTCTTACCTTGCACTTCTCTACCCTCTGCAGTCCCTTTTCTCTCCCACTGTAGGATTTCAGGCTGCACAGACATCCAGAATCTCCAGGGGATGAACTGTGCATCCAAATAAGGCTCCTGATGGCTTCCTCCCTGGTGTCTGTCTCCAGAAGCAAAATACAGCTTGAGCTCCCTGTGTAAGTCCAGCTGCCCTTTGAGGTCCTCTCACCCTGCTTCATGCATGACCTGGAAAGTTAGGCTTGCTTGTCTCCTCCAGTGTCCAGGTACCCTCTGGGTACCTGCATTACCTTGCTGAGTCAGCAGAGAGTGAGCAGAGCCCTCCCAGCATCTGCTGAGGGAGAGGAGCATTTCAGCTCAGAATAAGTAGTTTTCAGAGTGTCTCCAAATGGAAGCAAACTACTGAATTTGTTACTCTAGTTAAGCTGAAAGGTCCACATCCTGAACCTACACTGCAGATACGGTTGGATTTCTGCTGGCATCAACACTTGTACTCCCTCTGCAACAACATGTCAGCTGTGATCAAGATGTGAGATCTTGGTCTGTAGCCCTGGATTGAAATTGTCTAAATCAGTAGCTTGCAGGCCGTGGTCTGCAGATCCCCAGTTGTCCATGAAAGCCTTCCAAGAATTAAATGGGGTGTGAGAGGAGGGCGTCTCTTTGGGAACAGCTGGGGAGAATGGACCAAGCAAGACCGTGCTTCTCTAAGAGAAGCAGGGGAAGACCAAGCCCATGAGATGCTGGGGGACATTGTGCTAAATATGCTGGTGATGAGCACACAATGAGATTGGACAGACCCAGCCTTCAAGGAGCTGCTATTGGGATCATTTTGTTTGCTTGGTTGGAATATTCTTTTGGAATAAGCAGCAGTATATTCTCTGCCATCTTGGATTCATGCCAGTAAAAGTCCTAAACCTTTCTTGCTAGCATCTGTACATAATATAAAGGGTCATTTATAATCTCTGTAAGCCATGATGGGGCCTTTCATCACGTTGTCTGAAGCCTGCTTGCATTCTGGAGACTGTTCTTGCTGACTTTTGGCTTGCAAAGGGAAATCTTGGGGTGATTTTGTCTGTCTGTCTCCTTTCTGTCATAGTCACTGTGCTATTATGTCTACGGAGAGTTCCAAGCTCTATATGCTCATGCATCTTACCATCAGCTGTGTTTCTGTCTCTATCTCACCTGCCTCGATGCCACAATAAAAACCAAACACCTGAAAGTTGCACTTGTAGGAAAATTGTTATTTATGGGAAACCAAAAATGTGGTGGTTTGCAGATGGGAATGTACCTTTCACTCCTGGGCGGGTACCTCTGTAACCAGACTCCTCCTTCTGTGGGTAAAGAGAAATCTGCGTTTATGTTGGATTGTCTGAGTACCTTTGGGATCTCACCTTTATTTCTATATTTAATTTATTCTGACCTCATGATCCAAGCAGTGATGGTTCTGCATTAGAGATGACAGTGGGCGTGCCGAGGTGACACGTGTGGGGTACTTTATCACTGTCCCTCCACTCGGTGCTCCTTCTGAGGAAGGTGGAAGGCTGTCCCTGGACTGGGGTGATGATCTGTTACTTTGCCATGGGCTACCAGCCCTGTTCAGCCTGGCAAACCCAGGTGATGGTTTCAGACAAGGAAAGCAGGGAAGTTTCTCACCTCCTGCAATGATTGCGTCCTTTTATGAGAGATCCCTGAAATCTGGTGAAATAGATGTGGGAAAAGGGTGGGTTTCTCCCCCCAGCAGTGTGCAGGCTTCTGTCCTGTGCGCCATAGTGTGGGAGCAGCCTTTACCTTCAACCACTGCCCAAGGCTCTGTCTCCACCACAAGGTCTGTCCAGCATGTCTTACTTCCAAGAAAGGCTTTTCCCAGACAGAATTAACAACTTGCCTGCCTGATTCCCTGGGCTTGTTCAGGTACATGTATTGTCTCCCAGATCATTCCATGGACCACGTAGAGTAAAGGTGTGAGACCCCTACTTGGACAACACCAGTTTTGGACGTGTTTGGAAAGAAAATCTGTGTGTGTGCTGGCAGCACCCACTGAACGAAAGCCCTGGCAAAACCAGCCTTGTAGGTAGCTTAAAATAACTAATCTTGCTTGCAGTTTTTGACATGGGCAGCCTGCACACTGCCACCTGTTCAGCTCTAGGTCCGCAAATGTAACGCTAGACTCCCAAGCTGGTTGGAAATAATTCTTGAGGGAGCAAGATGATGGTAAATCTGGGTCTGTGCAAGGCAAAGCTAAAGCGAGGAATGGTTAGTTTCCAATTTCTCCGTAGGAGTTGTGATTGGGAGCTGCCATTATACATTAAGCAGAGTGGATAGGCTGCCAGATTCCCCCTGGCAATTGCAGCGTCTGCCTCCAGCTCCTGCCTTTCTCCTCTGCCTTGTGATGGGATGTGCAGTGGTGTTTGTCTTTATTCACTTTGCCACCTCATTTGCTTCCAGGAATATGTAGCTCTCTAGTTTCAGCATCAGATATGGAGTGTTTTTCTCAGAGTGCTTTTTAATCTGACAGAGAAGTGCTTTGTACCTACCCAGGAAAGCAGGGCAGGTTGCCTCAGAAGCCCACCAAAATCTGTGTGAGAGTGAAAGAATCAGTGGAGGATAATCCACCTTACACCAGTACTTCTTCCCTGATGACTCTGTAATGGGAGGAGGCCAGAGGCACACACATGAGCTAAGTCACCGTTAAAGCTTGGCATGTGTAAACAAATATTTGATTTATTTGGGTTTTCTTGACAAGACAGAAAAATACTCTTAACATGAATGGAGGCACTCGACTCCTTGATAATTATACTTTGTTTTAAAAGGTTCAGCAACTTTATTCTGAATGTGTTAGTGTTCCCAGGCCTTTGTGCTCTGTGACGTGTCACTGGTGCACATACCACTGCTTCGTTCCTCTCCTGTGATGGGACCAGCTCCTTTCCTCGTTGCATCTTAATAAGAACTTTTTCATAATTTTAGAACATATGCTTCTGCTGTTACGCTGTCAGGTTCTGTAATGTGCACTTTGTTTTGCCTGCCATGAAATGCTTTTGCCCTGAGGCATGTGCAGAAGTGCTGTCCTTGCCATGTCTCTAAGCACTGTGCTAAAATCATGCTCAAGGTAAATCATACAGAGCTGTGGTTTCCCCAGCCTCTCTCATACTTGCTCTTCTTCCTGGCTGCTTTTCCTTCTGTGCTCAACTGGCTGCTTCCATGGCATGAGGAGATCTTACCCAGCAATACCCGTCTGAACAAGCCCCGTGACTAAGACTTGGAGAGACAGAATGGCTGATGGCACCATGTGCACACATGAAATGAAAGAGAACTTTACTTTGAATTATCACATTGCCAGTCTTCAGCTCCTGTCTTTTCTTTCCTCTGGTTTTGCTCCCTAAACTTTTGTGCAGAAGTTGTATTGAGCCTGTTAAAGGATCTGCTGTCATCACCCCATCCAAAGCTTCATTAATCGTCTCTCCCCCACCCCGTTTTGCCCTTTGTTTCCATGAAGGAGATGTCAGTAGAGACACTTGGGTACTAGGGCATCTGATCCCTATATATACCCCACAGATCCTCAATAAATCAGAGAGCAGTGGTTCTCTGAGAGCTCCATGCCAGCCTGGGGTACCTGAGGCTTGTCTGTAGCTCACACTTCCTAGGGGGGAATCAGAAGCAGGTTTAGAGGGGGCTGCAGGGAAAGCTGCGTGGCTCGGCCTTGGCTCCGCTGCCGGGCTCGGTGGCACTGGGTCGAAAGCCACCCACCCTCTCACTGGCTGCCCCAGCTCGCCTGTCTGGCTGTAGCTAAAGGTTTGGGGAGCAGCCTGTTGGCCCCAGTTTGCCCATTGTGGTCTGCAGCGCTCGGCTCAGCCGCTGGCATCGGTGCTCCCTATTCATGGCAGTGGGAGTTATCCAGAGAGCAGGGATCCTGCAGGGATGGGAGGGGAATCCAGAGAGGAAACAAAATGCAACAAATGCTGTAAATGGCAAATACTGGAAGAATTAAACTGCCACGGGCAAGGTGGGTTGGGGAGGGAGGAGGGGATGTACAAGTGCCTGTTTCCACTGTGCAAGCCGTTTGATTTTTGGCATGCAGGGTTGGGGAGCCACCGGGCTACTTGGGAAAGAAGGGATCAACTGACCAGGGGCTCTGGCTTTAAGATGGATGAGGAGCCAGGACTCTTCTGCAGATGCAGGGAATGCTTACACGAGCATTTTGTGTTTTGGAGCACAAGCTGGTGTCTCCACTTCCCATTAGTGACCCCAGTTCTGGTCCCCCGTCAGTAGGAAAGTGCCTCAAACCCGTTAACTACAGCGAGGTACAAAAGCAAAAATGGGAACCGGTATTTGGCAAATACGAGTGATGCTTGCAAGGGGAAAATGAAAGTATCCTTCTTTCCCCTCCCCAAGCGTAAACTTGAAAACATTTTTCAGAGAAGGTGGAAAAGGGTCTGTGGGTCCTGGCTCCCAGGGCTGATGCTGCAGTTCCTGCTTGAGGAGGTTTTTCTCACTCTTGTTTTCTTAGGAGACAACGTAAGACACTAGTCGCTCCCTCCCCTGCATTTTCTCTTGCCCATTTTTAGATTGTAACCTCACCAGGACATCAATATGAGTTGTTTGGCACCCAGCTTGTTCGAGCCCTGCTGACAATGAGCTCCATCGCACCAAAAAGCAGAATTTTCCAACTCTGATATTGTTCAGAGTGGCAGGAGGCTGGGGAATGCTACCATAACAAGCAGGATGAAATTAAGACCAGTACAATGGGAACTGACTATCAAGAGATTTGGAACACTTTTTAATTGCTTTTTTTTTTTCTTTCTTTCTTTTTTATTCTTTTTTTCCTAAAGTCCTATTGTTTATGATAACTGACAGAACTAAATTATGTACTATAAAACTCTGGCCTCTGAGGACCAAGCAAGAGGCATTAGGAGATCTCTGTGGTTCGGGTTGGCAGAAGCAGGGAATCTTTCCGCAGCTATTGGGAGGAGGGGGTGGGGTGAGAAATGAGGATGTCAAGTGAGGCTGGCTATGGCTGGCAGAAGAAACAACCCCACCCTCAGATACTGGGTCTGATTTTACCTCAGTTTGATAGATATTGGGGCTTACTGGGGCTAACTGTGTCCTTTCTCTCTGCAGGCACTGGTGTCACTATACGGTTACACGGACGGTTTCCTGCCAAGTGCAGAACGGGTCAGAAACGGTGATCCAGCGAGTTTATCAGAGCTGCCGGTGGCCAGGACCTTGTGCCAACTTAGTGAGGTAAAAATCTTCATGTCTCACATTGCCCAAATTTTCCTGCGCTTCTCATTAAGTTGGTTGAGCTTTTAAGTACTGCAAAGAGAGTTGAGATCAGTGGGTAAGATGTGATCACCTGCTTCATGGTGCTGTAACTAAAGAAGTGCCCTTGGTGTCGGCTGCAGAGTAGGACACCTGAAGGTAAGTGTAGTCTTAGGACAAACCACGTGAAACAGCTCAGCTTAGGTTGTAATTTGGACTTCTTCACACAGGAGGCTGCTGCTAGTCAGGCATGAAGCTAAATAAATGTGAAGTCCAAGAGAGTGCAGTGTGACTGAACAGGTGAGCAGGGTTGTTGGACCGGTGGCACTATGTGGCTTGTTGGTGTGGAGTCCTCATATTGGGTCTCTAAGGGTAATATTGATCACGTACCCTGGAAAGCTTTGATCAGATTCCTTGCAGCTGGTGATGGACAAAGGTAAATGTGCCCTGTACCTTTCAGAGTGGAATTTCCTTACAGCACCTCGTGCTGCTTGATCTCAGTATTCTTTAGAGTCGTGTGTGAAAGCACAATGTCCCCTCTCACCAGATGAGAAGCAGACTTGGAGACGGTGACTCGTCAAAAAACTTGCCCTGAGCCGGCTTTGCTGTGCAATCATTGACAGTCTTGGGACCCATCTACATTTAAGAAAAAACCCCCACGTGTGAAATAGCTGTTCCCATCTACCACCTTTCAGAACACAAAGTGTCTATCGTTGAGCTTTGCCTTCTCTGAAGGACATTCCGAGAGCAGAATAGTGTTACCACCCATCTGGGAATTGGTGAAAAAAAAGCCATTGTGCTCTAAATTTTCACCTAACTTCTATAACAAATTCCCATGTAGACGAGCCCATAGTTCAGCTCACAAAGCTGAGTCATTTCACTGTTGTTACCAATTCACCCCCAGAGCACTGGCTGAGGTCCTCTCGTTGATAACCTAGCCAGCATGTGGTTGAACTACCCACTTAAACACCCTAAGATCCACCTTCCCAATCTGTTCTTGCGACTCTTCATCTGGAATTCACATTTTCTATGTGGCAGTTACCACGGTTGGTTCTCTAGTTTCTACTTGGCCAGTGGTCAGTCTAAATTTTTTCACTTGTAATCTATCTGCCTTGGTGTCTCCTTGGTCTTGTTTTATGCAAGGCTGTGGTTGAAACACTTAATATTTTACACTGTCATGGCCAAACTTCTGTTGAAGCTTTTTAATTTCCCAGACTTTTTATGCACACAATTGTCATTAGAAACCTGTGAGCTTTCACCTTGTCTCCTAAACTTGCCAAAAATCTTGCTTAGTTTTCCTTGTTAACGTAACTGTAGTTTCGTAAGTACCAAACAATTGATCATGTTACTACTAAGAATCCTTTTTGTGGGCTCCTGCAGTTACTCATATACATTGTTTCTTACATTGTGAACCCAGAGACTTCAGGAGTGGTGTGTGCTGTTGTGACACTGTTATTCATGGAATGTTTTCCATTTCTAATGTAGTTTTGTTCATTTTCCTGATGAGTCCAATTGTTTGGAGACAATGCAGAATGGCAGCAGACTTCTCAATTTCTCTTTCCATGTGAAAATATCATGGAAAGAAGCTGGGCTTATTGATATTTAAGATCTCAGCTGGTGAAAGCTCAGCTGACAGGAGCTGTGTTTCTGGAAGACAATCCCCATTGAAGAAACCTACCAGAGGAGATGGGAGGACACTAATGCTCTGTTCCATTTGCAAGAGGGAGGAAATGCAAGCAAAGTCAACAGCATCCTTCCAAGGAAATGACCATTCTGCCTGTCCTCTAATCATGCATCGTGTGACATTCTTGCGTGACATAGAGAAAGATCTGTGACCTCTTTTTCCCAAGGACCTCCAGAAAGCTGCAGACAAATGCTGGTGCCCACCAAGTTATCAACAAAGCTAAAGCAGGAGCAGAATGTGCTGGTTCCTGCTCATTTCCTGTACTGCCACTGTATGAAAGGGAAGAGCCCCAAGAACAAATAGCAATGAAGTCGAAGCCACCGAGGTCCTGAGAGTTGTGTGGGTTGCTGGATAAGTTACCTCCATTACAGACATCTTTTATAAGTGGCTGCTAGTTTTTGTTAGGGCACCTGCCTTTGATAACAGAAGAAAAAACAGCAACTGAAAATGATGCATCTTGTGACATAAAACTACTTCAGCAGACACCTTCAGCAGGGCACAGCAGTGCAACCAGTATCAAATGCAGTAGTGACCTGTCCCAGCTCTTGCAAAACCCAGGAGAGGGGTCACGCTAGCGTCATGGAAGGGGAAGTGAAGAATCCCTTGTGCTGCTAAATGCCTTCTGAAGGTCACCAGTTCTTGAGTATCCTTCTGTCGTATGAAGGACCTTCTCTAGTTTGGCTGTGGTCCTTAAGGATCACCTGCTTGACTGTGTCTGCTCTGTGTGACAGGTCCAGTGAGAATGCTTCACAGGCCAATGCCTCATTCCCATCAAACGACGTTGTTCCTGCTTTCTCCTTAACTTCTCTGTACTGGCACCTCTGTCTCTTCAGGTTTTCTGGAAGTCTGGCTTCTGGTGACATCAGGTTTACCAGACCTGGAGGTGTGCTGCTGGCTAGAAATGGTCATGCTCTTTATATCCCTGGGGCTGCTCAGGTAATATATCTGTTTTCCTTTTACCAAAAAGACAGACTTAAAGATCTTCTGGCCTTCTCCTGATCTTCTCTAGTGATATTTCTGGTGCCTGAGCTTGAAGGGGTGGCACAGCCAGATTCAAGTGGTGTTACACTTGACTGTGAGCAATGCAAAATGTCAGTAAGTCACTGGCGTTATTTTGGCTTTATAGTATTTCTCCCAACTGCAACTTGAAACAAACTGTTTTCATCTCCTTGTTTACAGGGAGTCAACCATATCTGGGAGAGCTTTCATTCTGCCAGCACCCGTTATCAGGCTGCTCACTAGCAAAAGGGACGCCAGCCAAAAAAAAAGGCATCTCTCAACTTGATGGTGACAGCTGAGAGGGGCTCTCTGTTAGAAAGACTCTGCTTACAGCAGACATCAGTGTGGCCAGACATGGGTTTAATCCCTTTCCTGACTCCCATTCACTCGTGTTATGTTTCTTTCCCTTATTGCACAAACTGCAGCTCAGGGTCAAGCCTTTGACAGAGGACCATCTGTGAGATCCCCAGCCTGGCAGCTTCAGTCGTGTGATGTCCTTGCTGCCAGTTCACTTGCTCTTGGGAAGCTGGCAGCTGTACTTCTTTTGCAGGAGTGTTATCATCTTGGCTGGGATGGGGTGAGCTGCTCTGTTCTTGCCCTCCACCCACACTTTTTATTTAGCTTGGGTGCTGAGTTGCTTTTGGAACAGTTTTGGCTGGAGACTTTCCCTCAGCAGATCTGTTCTTGAATTCTCTCTGTTTGTGTAGTGAAGGCTTCAGCTTTAGCACACCATAGGATAAGCCTTTGCTTTGTCACGCTACGGAGTCAACGGGCAACTTCACATCAGTCTGGCTGAAGCTTCTGGGGTACTTAGAAAAATTGCATGCCTTGTATCTGCCTGAAGGAAGGGATAAAGTCTCCAGCTTGGTGTTTTGATGGCAACCTAATCTCTGGGTCTCTGCTGCCTGGATGGTTGCACCTAACTCCCGGTAAACCCAGGCCTCTGGGTTGTAGTCCTTCTCCTGAGGAATCGTTTTGTTGTAGGCTAATGCACAGTCCTGTTGTGCTCAGGACACTGTGCCCCTCGAGGCTCACACAGAAGGGTGGTCTCGCAGGCCAGGCGAGGATTTGAAACCTGTGTTCAGTTGCTGGAGCTTTTGTGATTTCTCGTGCCTTTGGCCAAGTGACGCCACCTCACCTGTAAGATGAAAACAGAGCTGCTTTTGTTGTCCTGGGGTTTATGACTTTGAGAGTAGGACAACACCCTAATTGGCCAAAATTGGCCCAAATTTGAACAGAGTATTTGTGTGGCTGCTGTGGTCAGTAAAACAGTATCTCAGGAGGTAAACGAATGCAGCCTGGTAGATCACACGCTGTTACAGCCTTCAGAAGACAGACACCTTCTGCATCAAACTATTGTCATTGTGAATGTCCCCACCTCCTCTCTGGAAGCATGCAGCTCAGATTGCAGCAGGGCATTCAGACTCTTCTTCCACTTGTTTCATCCTGAAGAAATGAATGGTCCCAGTAAGGCTGTGTGAGCGTTTACTCTCTTTTTTTGCTGTACTCAGTGGTCGCACCCGTTTGACTCTACCTTTGGAGTATCCCCATCTCTGCAGCACTGTCTAGCTTCAGAGGATCTGAAGGTTCCCCTGGAAACCCCTGGCTGGCTGGTACAGGGAAGGGCTTCACTGGTCTCCATGCTTTAGCAAAAGCCATTGAAAACCCCAAACGCGAAGCCACTCATCTGTCAGCTTCAAACATGACTCAAAGGCAGGAGAGATGAAGAGGCAGAGCATTCTTGGAACGCAGCACATCTGGGCTGCCGTGCCCTTTCCACTGCCAGTGCTTCCATGGTTTTTCCTTTCAGTGTTCTGGCTGGTCTAGCTTATCACAAACGCTGTGTGCTTTCAGTGGTGCTTTTAATGTAAGCAGGCTACACATCTTCCATGGATCATTCTTGCTGTTTGGTGTTTTCAAATGCTGGGGTTTCTTTTTTGTTGTTTGCATTTAAACTGAACGCATTTCTGCCCCTGGAGAGATTTTATAAGCTAGTTTGCCTAATAACGAAGGAATTCTGCAGGCTCATCCATTTTAGTCTTCTCTGCTTTTGAAGACTCTATTGCTACAGGGTCAATAGGAGAAGTTTGAGGTCTGTCACCCAAGAGATTGGCCTGTAGCTGATGTTTCCTCTCAATTTCAGAAGTAGTAACACCACAGGGAAATCCTTCTCTCTTTCTTTCTTTCTTTCCAGTCAATTGAATAATAAATCCCAAAGCTTATTCCAGTGCATTAGGGTTGCTATTTGAAGTTCTGTTACACGCCAACCCTTTTATGTGTTTAATTCCCTTATTTCTCTCCAAGATGTAGAGTCACATGCTTGGAAAAAGACACCATCTCTCACATGCACGCACGGGATCTGAAAGTAGGATGAAGAGTGCTCCCATGGACAGGCTAGATGGAGGCTCTGGGTGTGTAAGGGATGGGAGCTGTAGTGCAAAGGTGTGTTCTGAGGCTTGGGGACAACGTGGCTGGCTGTGTGCTATGGCCGGGCACAGGGGCAGGACCATCTGCTTTGTACATTGTGCACGGTGCAGGTGTCCTCAGGCTGCTCACTGAAGGGCTTTTGATCTTGTCCAGACATGCTGTCTGGGCACTTTTCCTCCTTGCTGGTGGGGAAGCAGCACTGAGATCCCTTTGTTAATTAAGACAGGAGCTGATGATTAGTCTGGTGGCATAGAAACATCTGCCTCTGTGTCCTTTGTCTTTTTTCTTGGGACTGAGAGACTGTAAAGTATTGCTCTGTACAACCTGGGATGGGAGGTGTAGAAGTTTCTATTGTGCAAACCAGACATGCTCAGAGTTAAACAGAGTCCTCTTCCTCCTCATTGGCAAGGGCAGGAGACACGTACAATGGCCTCCAGCACTCCTGCAGCTGCAGGTTTTGTTCTTTGTCCAGTGTTTGCAGGAGCATATTTGCAACTCTTCTGGTTATTTTTTTTTTTTACCCTGGGGAACTACTGCCTTTGTGCTGGGGAAGCTGGAAGAGCTGGGGCTGCAGGAAGAAAAAGAGCACTGGTCTGATTCACAGAGTGATGGTCTCTGCCATGCTTGTGAGTGCAAATGCTATGGCAAAGGTACTCCTGGTCCCTGTGTCTGCTGTGGCACTGGTTTGAGGTGAAGTTACCTTGCCTGTATTCCACAGAGGAGCTGCCTGGTGTAATCAGTATCTGGTAGGCTTTGAAAGGATAGTTATGATGGTCTGGAGTGGGGATGGTGGTGCTGGGAGCCAAGTATGTTCTTGATAGCTTCTCTGAGAAACAGACTTTCTGGGTACATCCATGGGAAGTTCTTTTCTGTGCTAATATTTGCCTGGCTCTCTCCAAACTCCTTTTTTTTTTCCAGTGAGTACTTGAAGATTAGGTTACCTAACCTGATGCATTTGAAATCTGATTTCAGAACACCCTGACTTTCTATGGGGAATATTAGATTTTTGGAATGTCTGTAAATCAGGTCAGGGGTACCAAAAATTGGAGGAACTACCATGAGCTTTGTTCTATCTTCTTTTAAGGCAGAGGTACTATTTGTTATAACAAAGATAGGTTGTCCCTGTTCAAAAGACAATACACCAAGTTACGTGTATGGGGTTGGACCCACTGGGTTGCCATGTGACTTTGTTGCCATGAGAGTAGTAGGTAAAAGAAAGCTCAGGTTCCTTGATTTCCAGATTCTTTGCCAGTCAAAAAGGCACGTTCATTCCCCTTGTAATCCTGAAACCCAGTAAGTGATGTTGAAACTTTCAACCTGGAGCTTCAATAAAAATGAATAGAGGCCTCTGAAGGTCGCTGAGGTCTCCTCGGGCACAAATTGCAACGGCTGAATGAATCACACTAACAAAACCATCTCCTGTGATGTGGAAATGAGTTTCACGCCTTCCCTCTCACGTGGTCTTCGTGTACAAACAGCTTTGTTTGTAAGTGTCAAAGGGCAGGGGAAATCCAGAAAGGGGGAAGGTATTTCCTGTGTGTGACAGGCTGTCCTGCTTGGGTCACGGCAGAGATCACGCCTTTCTCTTTGACCTGATTTTTGAGGCTCTGATTCAAGAATGTGACACTCTTTCCCTTTCTTGTGTCATGTCTGGCTGTTGTGTTCAGCGACACTTCCTTGAGAGCAAGAGGAACATATCCTTGTGTGCTGAGGCGTGAGACTTGTTGGCTGCCATCCCTCAGTGTGTCCTGACTTCTCCAGCATTTCTAGCTTCATAACCCCAAAACAGTTAATCAGTCATCTCGCGCTCTCTCCTCGAGTTACCGCTTCCCGGGCAGTCACTTATCCAGACACATGCAAGGGACTCTGTTTCCCAAATGATGATTGCATGTGGGTGAGCTCCTGGAGCTTGTCTGATGCTGACCAGGCTGTGTCCAGTGTTTGATCTGACCTAGTAACAGCAGTGGCTGCTAGCTGAGTTTTCTGGGCTCTTCTCTCAGAGTTGGCCCTCTCCCTGGGACCTTGCTGTGAGCCCCAGCAAACCTGTTGGTGAATGATGCCTGTCTCCTGGAGTAGAGTGGCAGGTCCTGGTAGTTTAATTCTCCGTGAAGTGCTTGGAAGCTGCCTGCTGAAGGGTCTGTGTATGCTGAGCACATCCTTTCGCTGTCTGGGAAGCAGAGAGGTGCAGGTTGTGGCTCATCCTAACCTCTTCTCTTACTGTGGTTTTGCAGATTTCTGTGCCAGTGTTTGTGGCTTGGGTGACGTCCAAGGGAAAGGCTTCCCTGTTCTGCTACTAATCCTTTTCTCTGCCTGTTGTGTTTTCCACACACTTTCATTCTGAGGCTTCTGATCATTAACAGGTATCTTCTTTCCTTCTCCTTTTTCCATGTTCTTTCCCCTCCTTCAGTTGCAACATGTCAGGTATCAGACAATGGTGATGCTTTGCTAGAGGAGTTTTCTTTGCTCCCCTCCTGCAGTAGCAGCAGAGATCTGCACGATGTGATGATAAAGTAACAACAGACCTTGGTGCCATGGCACATGATCGAGAAAAGGATGATGCTGTGAAGAACAGAGCAACTTTAGAGCAAACCAGAGCTAGCAAGCTGGGACCACTTCACATGCCTGACTGCATGATGCTGAACAGAGCTCCAAACGTCAGGACTCTTCCAGGAAAATCAGGGTGGGTGGTAGGCTGTGACAGCTGAGCTCCACGTTTGTCATGCCCTGAGAAGTCCTTGCTTGTTTGAGGATTAAACTATAGCTACTTCCCCGACACAGAACTGCTGCCAAGATTCCAGTCTGGCTCAAGCCACTCTCCACACTTCATAATGAAGTTTGAGAGAGCTTTAACATCTTGGTGTTGGCAGAAACATGGTTTTAAAATCACGGTGTGGTTGGAGACTAGCTGGCTCCGGACACTGGTAACAGGGCTGGAGACTTTCATCTCAAGGTCAGATCCAGCTGTGGTGTTAGTGACAAAGTCATGAACTTCTGACTGATGGTTCGGGGCCTATGTGTGGAAAGATGTCTCGAGTCCAACGCCAGGACTGGGAGTTGGGAGACTTGGGTTCTGTTCCTGAACTTTGCCAGAGCTGTTCCGAGACACCCTCAGCAAGACATTTAAGTCTTTGTGCCTTAGGTCTGTGTGAAAAAGCCCTGAAGGTCTACCTGCATCACCACAGTGCCAAGTCCTCCAACTCACTCATGGCTGCAAACTCCTGAATACCATTGGATGCAGAAGCACGAGGAACTAGGTGGGACAGGCTGGCTCTGTCCAACCCATATTAGCCGAGTGCCTGGATCCCAGCTGTCAGTATTAGCAGTAACTGGTGTGCTTTTGGCAGCTCGCAGGGTGAGGACGTAATGTTCTCGGGAGACAGCGTTGCTCTCCCATTGCTGGGCGATGCCATTCCAAGTGCAGGCAGCCCCGTGCTCAGGAGGGAACCTGTGCAGCTCTCCTCTCCAGTGGCTATAGGAGAAGCTGGTTTCTGTGTTTGGCAGCTGGCAAAAATAACCAGCAGTCACTTACTGAGAAATCAGGTTGGCGTTACCCACGGCTGAGCTGCTGCCTCCTTTCCAAGATGTACATGGGCAGCCTCTCCTGGCAAGCCTTTGTTACTGCTCTTTGGAGTAGCTGTACCAGTGTCACTGCAGGGCCGTCCCGGGTGGACACCTGCTCCTGCTCCCCCTCAGAGGGGTTTGGGGTGAGATTAATGCAATTTCAAGCTCTGTTTTGTCCCCGTGCCCAGCTGAGCCCAGGGCAGTGCTCCGTCTCCCGACGGCTCTCGGCTCTGCGGGAGGAGGCTCTTCCCCCCCTGCCCTGGGAGACCCGGGTGCTGCCTGGCTGGGTGAGAGAAACCTAAAGCTGCAGCCTGCAGCGCTGTCATCCCAAAGCTTCAGCCTCTCCCAGTGCATGCCAGATTCCTTTGGCTGTTAAACACAGGGAGGAATTTCGAGGGGAGCTTGTAGAGAGTGACCTCTGTGTTTGCTTTTAGCTTCACGAATAGCAGTGGGGACTTGTCTGGCTGGACACTGGGAAAGAGCTGACTTGCCAGCTTTGAGGGACTGCTGTTTTAAAAGGAAAGCTGGCGTTTATGCAACTGTGCCTTTTGGGTGGACTTCAGAATCACTGGTGCCTTGCAGAGGTCTGCTTGTAGCCTTCTAGTCTCCAGTGGAGCACGGCAGTACTTGTGCTTTAATTGGGACCCTGAGGGTGCTGGGGCTGTACACAGAGCTAACGAACGTGTCCTGCAGAACCTCGGCTGTGGTGAGGAAGAGTGTAAGCCTGTTTCAGAGGGGGAGAACTGAGGCACGGGTCAGCCAGAGGGAAAAAGGGCTCCGTGGAAGTCACGGGTGTAGTGTTGTGTCATGGTGATCGTTGTCATGCTGATATGTCAATGGATGCACCTCTGATCTGAGCGGTGGGAGTGGGAGAAGGGAAGACATTGGAGAGATTTCTGAGAGTAATATTTTGGAAACTCTGTTAGTACTGAGTGAGGAAAGGCAAATGCCAGCCTTTGAGGAATGTCAGAGGTAGGGTGAGGGAAACAAATAATCACCTCTGCTACTTGCAATGACTTGGTAGTGATAAGACCTCCACAAAGCATACTGGTGTTACCTGGGGAAAAGCCAGAAGAGTATGAGGGCTTGAGGAGGAAAATAAGGGTTATTGAATCAGATCCACGCTGTGGTAAACCCTTGCTCTGTTATTTTGTGTCTCCTTTTCCTGTAGCTGGGGGTGTCTGGGTGCTCTGGGGATTTATCCGGGCTGAGTTAGTAGCAACACCACCCTTGAGCAGGTCAGTGCATTCTACTGACTTCTTGTTTGTGTTAGTTACAGGACTCTCATCAGGCCCACCTACAAAATGTCCTACCGAACTGTGACCACCCTGGAGTGGAGGTGCTGTCCTGGCTTCACAGGGAGCAACTGTGAAGAGGGTAAGTCATCCAGCATGTATCCGTCCTCCCAAGCAGCAAGCGGATGTGTGGATGGATGGGTTGGGTTGGGTTGGCTTTTGCTCCTTAATTTGCTCTACAGCTCTCAAACACAAGAACAAATCACCTGTTCTCTTCACTCCCCATCATTATCTGAATGTTCACACACAAGCTCTGAAGGATGGTCTTGGAAATCAGACTGTACTGAACATCTGCAAAGAAGCCTGGACAGGGAGGGGGCAGAAATGGAGAAATGGGTACTCGGGGATGGATGTGCTCACACTTGCTGTCCCCCCTGCACCGTCCTTCAGAAATGTGCTTTCTCCATGTCGGTCCATTTCTTCTCCACGCCCCACTGTCATCACCACCACTTGCTGTAGCTGATGAAAGCTGGTCCCTGGATAGCTGATTCTAAAAGTTTTGTGCCTGTAAAGCCCAGAGACAAATAATATCTGTGTTCCCAGAGAGATTTGAATTAAATTAGGCACCTTCTCCTCCCCTCCCTGCCCTCCCCCTGATTTATTGGTGCAACATTCAGGTTACACAGTGCATTTGAAAACACAATTCAAGGTTTGGCATCTGATCTTTCACAGAGAGGAAAACAGAGGGCTCTTTCCAGAGCTGGAAAAAAAGACAGTCTTTTCCCTTTCTCATCATGATGGACAAAAAGGGCACATTTTGCATTTTCTTTCCTGATGTTTTCTGCGTTAACTGTTGCTTCTGGGGCTCTGAAACGAGTCCTGCTTCTCTAGAAAGTTTCAGGTTTAGGCACTAAGGCATCTGCTGGATCTGTGCCATGAGTGTTTATGGCTTATGAACGGGAGAGAATCTACTCCTTGAGTTTGCTGTTTGTTTGCATCGGGTCGACACAGCCTCTGGCTGCTGAAGGGTCACTGGGGGTGCCCAGCATCTCTAGGACTCTGCTGTTTGTAGCTGCATCTCGTTTCCTCTGTGCTGCGATACCTCGGTGCTAATCACACAGTTCAGGCAAATTAGTAATTAGGGAGATGTCTCTTTGCAGTCATAAAGAGTGATGGTCACAGACAGCAGCTCGTTTGAGGCTGCTGAGGGAACAGCAGCTTCCCAGAAGCTCGAGAAGCCTTACAAAGTGGCAAAGCTACCCTAAGTTGCAGGCTGCAGGGGAGAGCTTTGCCTTTTTAGCGTGCTGCTGAAAGAAACGAGCCTGGCAAAGAGAAGCTGCTGTGTGCAGCTTGGATTCTTACCTGTTGCTGCAGGGGAGAGGGGTGCTAGGGATTGTGTTATTGCCCAAGGAGCTGCAGCTCTGCCTGGCCAAGGATCTGAGCGGGGACCCCAGGAGCCTGTGTGTGCAGCCCACTGGTGCCTGGAGGTTTGGAGAGGTGTGAGCCGTTACAGCTTAGTGGTGCTGCTGGTGGAAAGGAGAGAACCCAGCTCCCTCCCGCAGCGCTGGAGCTGCCTCAGCAGAGTTCAGCAGAAAGGCAAAGCCAACATAAGCTTGTTTGGGAAAGGCAGCAGCGATCTCACGGGAGCAAGTCTGTGGAACGAGGTGACAATTTTATACAGTTGGTTTTCAAGGTGGAACTGTTCTTTTGGGCTTGGATATGGTCTGTGAAGTGTAAGCAGAAAGCCAGTAGCAAGCCCTCACTTTCATGTGTGAGATTCTTTTTACCTTTTTTTTTTTTTCCCTTCCTTCCTAAAACATCTGGTGCTACCAACAGTCCCATATTCTCGAAAGCAGGAGGAAAATGAAAAAGATCCCTTATGTTCAGCAGAGTTGTGCCACTTAGTTTCTAGCAGCAGTACTGATGCTTGTGGTGGGCACAGCACCTCAAGCTGTCCAAAGGCATCAGTTTTAACACTGAAGTATTTACTTGCTCCTTATGTTAATTCTTAATGTTAGCATCACTTGGAATTATAAGTCAGAGAGGCTGAAAAGAGGATTTTAGGGCTTTTTGGCAACCTGCTAGAAAGCCTTTTGTACTCTTCCTGCACTCTCCTACTGCAGATTTGGTCCTCTGAGAGGGTGGGATGCTTACATCTGTATGGGTCTTTCCTGGAAACAGCAGACAAAAGAAAACAGAAAACTAAACTGAAAGAAACCCAAACCAGTGCAGTTGTGAAGCCACAGCAAATTATCGGGGTAGAACCTCAAGATGCTTTCATCTTTTCTTGGTATTGATTGGACCTCTCCTCAATATTTCATTACACTTGTATGTGCAGCTGGTGCTTTTGAAGTTGATGTGAGGTAGGTGTGATTGAAGTCAGACTGGACTGCACTATTTTTAACTTGCCTCTCTGCTGTGTTGCAAATGCTCTGATTCTCTGACAGTCAATATTGTTCTCCCTGTCCCAGCAGAACAGCAATGACAATGGCTCTGAGCTTCCACTTCAGGATGTCTCCTGTTTGCAGAGACTGAAGTAAAGAGTTTTCTTTCCCAATGGCCCTGGAATAGCAAGGCTGCATTTTCATCAGCAGGACAGAGCAGGCCAGGGGATAATGGGCTGATTGAGCACACGGAGCAGTTTGGGCAGTTGCATCTGTGTGGCCATGGCTGCAGCGTCCATTCCTCAGGCTGATGGTGGAGTTTGCATCTTGATGCTTGAGAGATCCTAGCAATTAATTCCTTCTTTAATTCCCAGAGAACAGGGTTGATACTTTCTCCTTTTTTTGTGCTGTTCTGGAACAGTGTCTTTGGGGGAGCCACTGTAGCCAGTCTAGAGGATGGATTATTTTTATGAGCTGTCCTTTACGAGGCCCTCCTTGCCCTTTTAAAATTTATTTCTTTTAGCATTTTATGAGGGAAGATAGGATGGTGGGAGGGTGAACCAAGGAAACCAAGTCGAAGAACTTGCGATCACTCAAAGACTGCAGTGCAGCTATTACCAACGGGCATTCTTGTTGCCTCCCCAATGGCAGGGCAGCTCTCCTTTTGTAAAGGAAACAGACCAGCGTGGAGATCTAGCCCCAAAGCACGAGAGACTCCTGGTGAGATTGCCTGTAACACACCTTCAGTGAGGAAACTCCCCTTCCACAGTCACCCACTGCGCTCTGGTAGAGCGAGCTGTTAAATTCAATTTGATTATTGCACGGAGCCTCAACTCCTAGCTAATAAGTTTAGCTTGAGAAAATAACCACCCAACTGTCACCAGCTGGCAGGCACCTACATTAATGCTGAAGGCTGCACATTGTTAGGTTTAAATAATCTTGGGAATTCGACTCTTGTGTTGTAGCTGATAAAGAGCAGCATCGTCTGAAGGAAGCCCAGCTCCAGAAATGGGTGGGGATTTTGCTACTCAGTGGGCTGTTAATTTACTGAGGTGGGCTTGGCTGCTTCCAAACTGCTTCCTTTTTTAAGTCAACACTGCTTGAGGCTCTCCACACTTCCTTTCATTGCTTTCTCCTCACCCAAAGTATGTCAGCATTTGAAAGGTCTCTAATTTCTTCAGTGTTTTTATAGAATTGTGACCAGATAGTTAAAATTCACCAGTTGTACCAGGGCTTCCCAAAGGATTTGATGGAGCTTTCTTGGATGGAGAAAGAGACTTGATACAAACAAGTCTGGTGAATTTAACTGTCAGTAGATGCTAACTTTTATTTTCCAGTTTCGGGGTGTTTTTTGTTTTGTTTTGTTTTGTTTAAACTGGAGCCCAAGCCTAGGACAGGAAATGAATCCACTGAGCCACCCAGTCTGCTGACTGCTGATATAAAGAACATATGGACGAGGGCAGTGCAGAGGTGAAGTGGTTTAGCTATTGCAATCATGCATCAAGCTGATTGATTCGAATCCAAGATGATGCTGACATTTCAACTCGGCCTTTTTTTCTGTATGGCTGAAAGTTCAAAGGCAAGTGCAGTCTCTTGGGAGAGGAAAAGTGTCCCCAACAAGTTCAGGGGCTCAGCAGTGCCCGGGAGCTCTCTAGCCAGGCAAGGTCTTATTTCATGTTACAAATCACACATAGATTTCTTTCTTGTTTGTTTGTATTGCTTGAGTTTGGGACAGTAGCCAGAATCCTATTTATCCCAGAAGCAGATTGATGGTAGACAGCTTAGCTGTTAGGGCAAGAAGCAACTCCAAGAGTAACCTTGGCACCTCTAAAGTGGTGCCACTGTGTTTCCAAACTAACTTTTTTTTTTTTTTTCTTTGCCTAAGAATACAAATAAGAGAGGGAATTTGAGCAGCCTTGTTCAAGTAATGGTTTAATTTGAGAAATTCTCTCTGCCCTCTCGCCCCATTTCAGTTCTTGGAATAATTTTATATACTTTTAATAATGATTGTTTGCATCTTGTCATCCTGATACTTTTCAAACCTCTGAGGTTCCCATGTGTTTACAATTTTCAAAGCAGCATAAGAAAATAAGGACTTTCTTCTTGGTATGATAGAGTGCAAAAACCTCCTCCTTTTTTACTGCTGGTTCACAAAGCTTCTTGGTCTCAGGAGGAGAGAAGCAGAACAACACTGTCAGGAAAACCTTAAACTAACAAATGCAATTATGATACAAAATTTGATGAGGCCATGGGAACAAACATCAAAACTAGAGACCTGAAAGCTTGAAAGCCCATTAAAGTGCTCTAGAAGGAAGGGTTTACAAAGTGGTGTTGATGGGACCTCACTTCTCCAGGTCTTGGTGTGCTCCCCTGTGAACCATTAAATATAGAACTGTCAACCTAAGTGAAAATAGAATGTGAAGATCATGGAGTAACATTTCTCATAATACCACAGTAGTTCTCTTCAGGAGTTGAGCTTGTGTGAGTTTTTTCTTTTGTTGACTACTTCAGTTCCTTCTTCTTTCTCCCTCCTCCTCATAGCCACTGTTCAGAAGCCAGAGATTCAACCCTGTGTATCACATCCAGCAAGTAGCAGAGCTCTGCGTGGCCACTGAGCCTTTTTTGTCTTGCCCTTAGAAACAGAAAACATTAAGAGAAGGCAGTGAGAGGCAAGAGAGGCACACCACTACTTGTTCCTGTTGCTGCAAAGTCCTCTTGTAGTGCTGTTTTCTCACTTCAGCTGAGTCCAACTCCTGTCCTAATCAAAGCCAAAGCTTCTGTTTGAACAGTGAAATTCTCCCAGAGGTGGCTGTCTTGGTGCTCTCTGGTGAGCAGAGCAGCTCTGTGCTGCGAATGTGTGGCAGCCTCAGGGAACTTCCTTTCAAGCACAGATCCTTGCACATATGTAGTTCTCCACTACAGACTGGCTCCATAATTCCTTTAGTGAAATGTGACTTTACTCTTGTTTTGAGACCATTGTTTCGAAGTCCACCATTTGGTTCCACTTGCTTCTAAAAATACCTTCTCAGAATCCCAGACTGGTTCGGGTTGGAAGGGACCCCTCAAGGTCACCTGGTCCAACCCCCTGCAGGAAGCAGGGACATCTGCAACCAGAGCAGGGTGCTCAGAGCCCTGGCAACCTCACCTGGAATAGTTCCAGGGATGGGGCAGCGACCACCTCTCTGGGCAACCCGGGCCAGGCTCTCACCACACTCAGTGTAACAAATTTCTTCCTTCCCTCGAGTCTAAATCTCCCTCTTTCAGTTTAAAACCATCACCTCTTGTCCTGTCACAACAGGCTCTGCTGAAATGTCTGTCCCTAAATTCTCATTCCAAAGTTTAATGCTTATTAGAGATGGTGCATGAATTATTATGTGAATTCTTGTTATAGGCTATGAAGTGCAACCTGAATTTCCTAATAATTGCCTAGATAGTAAAGAGATTAGTAAGTAGGTAATAAATGTGATAACTAACTCTGTAAACCTACCTTTAAAAATATTTCGTGAAGAAGCATCAGAAGTTATTGATCATCCTGGATGGAACTGCTGATGCAAGAAAGCAGCTTTCTGAGCAACGATGTTTGTGTGCAGGTGTTGGGTGCTATCTCCTATATATAGGAGAAAATACCCCTATGCAGAAGGTGTATATATATGGAGGAGCATACCCCTGCTCCTCCTCCTCCTCCAGATGTTGTACCTCTTCTGCTTGTCTTTCTGATGGCCTCTTCAATATAAGGCAGAAGGTCCACCAGAAGTTTCCCAGACTACTCTACAATGTGTCTCCCAATTCCTATCCACTCCCATCACCACGCTGACCATTCAGCAACCTCTGGCTTCAGGCGTTAACGTGTGTGTCACCCTTGATCAAATTTTCTGAGGAGTTCCTGGAGTGTGTGGTCACTCTTGGAAGAATCTGCAGCCTGCTGAGAGCGCTTTCTGGCATCAGTGCTTGGGACTACTTGAACAATTCCTAAATGTTCATCTTCTCTTTTGATACACAGTGAAAAGGAAAAAAAATAAATCCCTGTCAGATGTCCAAAGATTTTGACACTGCATTCCAGCATCTGACTTAGTTCCATTTTTTTGGACATTTTTAATCTGAACAGGGAGAATTTTATTCCGTACCTAATGTCAAAATATTTTGAGTGCTAAATATCTGCAGATGTTATCTTAACATAATTACAAAAGCTGTATGCAGTACTGTTATGTTGGCCCATGGTTTTTTAGCTCCCATCAAATTACTGCAGCGTGGGGATAACCTTTATTTTGATAAGCTCTTGGTTTGCTTTCCCACATACATCGGGTGCTTGCTGTTCCTCTGAGCTCTATTTCTTAATTCACAAGTGTCTAGCACCTATTTCTAGGTAACAGCTTTCCTATTAATTTGCTTTATTTCTAATCAGGAGTGACCACAACCTTGGACAGGGCTAGCGAAAGGACAGGGCTGAGAGGCTCTGCGTGGATCCACTCTGCATGGATCCTCTCTGCGTGGATCTGCTCTGTCTGCATCTTCTAACCATGCTGGCAGGATTCTGCCAACTGCTGTCCAAAGAGACAAATGTGGGGCTTCTTTAGCAACTTTGGCCTGTCCATAGGTGCAGGTCTAACTAATTGATAGGCATGTTTTCTGGGAAGTGGTGAGGTGCAGCAGAAGAAGCTTGGAGTTGAGAAGGGGTGGTCCTGTGTAGTTGACGTGAGCTTCTGAGCTCCTCCTGCTGTAGTAAAGCAAGTTCTGCTGTTACGCAGAGCGGATGCTGCTGGCAAGGTCAGCCTCTTCCATGTCTCTGCCAGTGTTGCTGCTTCCTAAAGAATTTTCACCTTCCTCTTCCATGCAGCTGTCTTTATGGTATGAAAACAAGCAGAGTAGCAATCATGACGCTGGAATTGCTGGAAAGACCAAAACTGGTGAATTACTAGAACAGATGGTCTATGAAATTGGGCACCATTTTAATTTCTGCCTGTTGGAGACAGCATGGCTTGGTTCTGCTTTGAAGCTGGGAGTCTCTTGAGGTGCTTCTTACCTGCTTCAGTGACAGAGCAGGTAAGTGCTGATGAGCTGGGCTAAATCAGAGGCAACTTTTCAAAAATAGTGTCGGCAGGTGACTGGAGCTGTCTCAGGGAATGCTGGCTTCATGACATCCTGCTTTGAGCACTGGTAAGAACGTAAAGAGTAGTGACATTGAAGCACTTGGCAAAGCAGATAAACAATGAAGAGAAGGTCCACAGGAAGAAATTGCTTTTATTAGGGAGTTAAAATATGTTGATCACAGGAGTAGATGAGTGAAACTTTCAGGATACTGCTGGTAAGGAGGTCAGCCAAGGGGCACAGTCCTGCTCTCTCTGAACTCTGCTGTGAGGCTGTGAAGAGAGCTTGAAGGGTTGGAAGAGGTAGACCTTTGACTTCAGTAGTTGGTGGGTGCTAGTGGGTTTTTTAGCAGGTTAGGACTTCCTGGTGGGATCAAGTGATCAACCAGGAGAGTGGAAGCATAGAAATCTTGGGTACTGCATATCTCTTTGTCTTGACCAAAGATTCAGTGGTGGTGGACCTGAGAGCCTTTAAGAAATATTTTCTATTAGGTTTATATAAGCACTCTTAGACACATTTCTGGTGATTGACTTGGTAGCTACCAAAACTTTTGCACCTAGGTGAGCTCTGGTATCACTTGGGAATAGAACTTGAGAGGCGTGGGTTCTGAAGAGCCTATACAACCTCTTGACAATGTCTTCTTCCTTTCATAATCCTTCCTGCCTCCTACAGCCTTATGCTTTCCACTCTCTACTGTCTCGTGTAGCTATTCCCTTCAGAGCTCCTGCCTTCCCCACAGTTTATCCATGATTTCCCGTTCATCCTCATGATGATGAACCATTTGTTTGCTTGAGGCCATGGCTTTGGAGTTCAGGTTTGTTTTGGGGAGGTTTTTTGTTATTTTTCTCCTTTTTTTTTTTTTTTTTTTTAAATAGATTTGTTCTTGTCAAACTTCATAAACTGTGATGAAATCTTGGATTGCCTAAGAACCACAGAGATCACCTTGTTTTCATCAGGTTTAGAAATGCTTCTGACATAGAAACAATTCTGCCTTTACTGCCAGAGCTGGAATAACTATCACCAGTCCATGCTAAACTCAAATCCTGAGGCAGTCACCAGCTCGGAGGGCACTGGATGGATAAGGTCAACATAACAATTTTTTTTTCATTTAAGTATCTTGGTAAGTCACAGATTGCAGGATGAGCTTCCTGAAAACCTGTCCCCCGAGGCTGTCCTAACACAAGCTGTGGAAAATGGCCTCCTGCCTTTTGGAGAAGTCTGAGAAGTGTATAATGGTGAGGTAGCTACCGCGGGTGTTCATAACGTGGGGACGTATCCTGTGTGGTGTATTTGCTACTTGGGCAGGTAGTTGGGCTGCGTCAGAAGAATGGATCCTTTGATTTCCACTATCCAAATCAGGAGATATCTTCTGATGGCTGCTAGTTTTTGCCACCTATCTTCCTAACTTTTGTGGGATGGGCTGATGTTGTGGTCCATTAAGAATCAAAGAGGGATGACCTGGAGGAAGCAATTTTGCGTAAACGGACCAGATTGTTGCTATTATTTCAAGTCACGTGAAAGTAGCCAGAAGGTTGGAGGACTTAGCTAAGCCATCACTTCTGTGATGGGTAAGGACTTTGAACTGATGTAGTGTCTGCCAGAAAGTTCACCCTGATGGTCCCAGTGTAGTGTCCTCCTCCAGGAAGAGGAGACTGTGGGTGTTATGCTGCTGGTCCTGCGAATGGAGTTAGTACTAAAATCACAGAAACCACCTCCTGAAAAACTCCACCCTAGTTCTCGTTTCTATGGAGAAAGGGTGGGGTTGTGTTTATAACAGAGGTTGGCTGGTTTTGGAGTGCTCACCACTCTACTAGTTGCGTATGGAAGAGCTAAATGAGAGGAATAGCTCCCGATTGGTATCCACTGTTCATCTTGATGCCTTTGAAGTGAATTACAGATAACAATGGAAGGAGAATTAAAACCACCCTCTGAAGCTGTTTCTGAGCTTCCTCGCTGCTGCAATAAATTATTATTTTATTTTTTTTTAATCAGGAGTAGGAAATGAGGCTTAGGCCTTTAATGTGAAATGCCTACAGTTGGAAGGGGTGGTGATGAAGAGCAGTCTTTCTTTCCCTGTGTTTCTAAGGCTGTTGCCCATTTAACAAGCTGCTTTGTGTTTAATTTTTGAGCATAACAGTTACAAAATTACAGCTCCCTCCCCATCATTTTCCAAGAGCTTAGTTATGAAATGTGTGGACTTCATGTTGTTGTCACAGTGTTGAATGGGATGGCTCCTTGAGGAAGAACTTGTTGGATTCCTTCTAGGAGGATACTTGAGTGGCCCAGTACTGTCTGATATGCAGAGCACCATCTCTTTTCTTACAAGTGCAGTCATTTAGTTACTTTGAGTCATCCTGGATATCCGCCCTTAGCAGCAGTGGAGCCTTGTGCAGATAGGAATGGTGGTGAGGATAAGGGAGGGATGAGAGGAATGTTCCTGGTCTTCATTCCTAGATATAACCTTCCCCTCTAGGTGTGACTCTGGATCCAGAGTCCTGCTGCCATCTCCTATTTCCATCTTGTCACATGCTGGAGGAGGGATGAGAACATACTTTGCACCCCATGAGTTCCAAGATTCCTGTGCAGAGCTGTTCTGATGAGTTGTCCCTTTGCATGAGTGATGGAGGAATATCTCATCCTGCTGAGATTTAAAGAATAAAGGAAATCCCTTAAGCTGGGAGACTTCACTGCCAGCTTTCCACAGACAGCAGGTGGACAGGTCAACATACTCTTTTTTGCAGAGTTTTCTAATATTTTTAAAGCAAGCTGTTGACATTGCAAGCTCCTTGTACGTGTGAGTGCTAAGAGGGTCATAAGGTGTTGCAAGACCAAGGGGGAAAGGCTGAAGAAGGCTGTGGAGTATACAGGGAGTGATGCAGTGGATAGCAAGCTGAGCTGGAGCCAAGCCTGGAGAGAGGCAGATGGAGAGCTTTCTGTTTCTATCTTAGGGACTTTAGGATTTTTGGTTTGGTGGTTTGGTTTGATTTTGTTTGGTTTTTGTTTGTTTGTTTGGCTGGTTTTTTTGTTTGTTTGTTTTGCTTTGCTTTGTTTTTGTTGTTGGTTTGGGTTTTGTTGTTGTTTTTTGTTTGTTTGGTTGGTTGGTTGGTTTTTTTATCCATGCAGGTTTTTCATTAGGTGAGTTAATGCAATTGATACAATAACAGTTCTGTTTTCTGGGATAACTCATTCCAGTTGTGGGCTGCTCAAAAACATCAGCAGAATGAAGAGTTCTTGCAAGTGCAGTACCTAAACAAGCTAAGCCTCATCCACATAAAAGCTTTCCTCAGGTAGAAAAGATTTACTGGGGGTATTAAGTCTCCAGTACAACTGTTACAAGTATTCTGGGATGCTTTGCCATGTGGAAATGGGATTGAAAGGAATTGAAAGGCAGGTGGAAATGGGATTGAAAGGCAGGTGGAAATGGGATTGAAAGGCAGGTGGAAATGGGATTGCAAGCCCAGAAGTAGGAACAGAGTTGGATTGGTCAGAGAAGTTTGAGACTGGTTTCACATTTTGTAGAAGACTTCAAGGTGAAAGCAAGAGGTGGGCATCAAATTCCCATGACACTGAATCCTAGACTTTATTCTTACTCAATTCCCTGTTATAAAAAGAGAAACCAAAAGTGTTCCTTCAAATAATAATTTCTAGTGGAGTTCAGTTTCACTTTAACATGGAGATGTGCACGGAGAAGGCAAAAGCACGTTGAACACGCGGCGTTCCCATCGTGTCTGCTCTCTTTGAGCTACTTAGCAAGATGAAGGCAGTGAAGGCAGTACAGCTCCATTTGGGCAGCTAGAGGAACGTGCATCAGACGGAGCAACTCTGAAATACGCTGTTCACTCAAAAGAAACCCCATGGTGTAATTTGTAGGGGTTCAGGCTGTGTCAGTTTGGGCAGAGATGTCAAAAGGAGTTGTACCAGGGAGTGGTCACAGTCTGGTGTAGCTTGCCATTTCATTTTAAAGTGAGTGTAAGGAATGGAGGGAGTTTTCTGATAGGATCGCTGTGTGTTAGGGGCTGAGCAGTACTGGGAAGATGTGGTAGACTAGAACTAAAATGGGGTCAAATCTTGATTAAATTGTAGAGTTGGGCAGAAATCCATAAGATGAGATTCTATCAGGGACAGTCACAGAGGCAGGAGTAATGAAATGCACACATTTTAAATAGAAAGAGATTCTGAAGGTTAGCAGGACCTCTGGGGAATGGAGTTTGGGGAACACGGTAGAATGAAGGTCTGCTCTGAACTCGGGAGGGGACGCCCTCCTGGAGTCTGGTGCTACAAATGCTCTGACCAGGTGTAAGGTTGGATGCTGACACATCCATGAGACACATCTAAAATGGTTTAAAATCTAACAGAGGTGTCTGGGTGTGCCAGTGTCAGTATTCCCCAGAGAGGTAACATCTCAGCATTTACAGTCACTTCAGCCTTGTTACCACTTCATTCGTGCAAAAGCTCCTCCCGGCTGGTGTTGCAGATCTGACCCCCACAATCTGAAGTACTGCAAAGGGTGTGTTGCATCTGTGAAGGAAAGTATTTGGCTGGTAAAGGAAAAGGCCTTTTCTGGTTGTTGGGGTTTGAATGTGTCCTACCAGTTGAAGAATTAGATTGGTTAACTTGGATAACCAGTGAGAGTAGTTCGGAGGTGCATGTTTTAGAAGCAACTGAAAGAGCATCAGCACAAAGGAGCTTTTCTAGCAATAACATAACAGGTAGTCATTAAAGGCTAACCTGTGTTTTCAGGAACTGGACAAGAAGTAGGTGTAGATTCATTGAAATGACCACATGTGAGTGAGTGGGAAA
>JANHGN010018553.1:0-26962 GCA_024605025.1 Megaceryle maxima
TTGTAGGATGCTCTTTCATCTCATATAATAGTATCAGATGGAAAGGGTTTCTTCTGATTCCCTGCAACAGACCCTTCCATTGTGCTATGAACTAGAAAAACTCAGAATTATGAATATGTATCCAACTAAGAGATTTCCTGTATAAATAGGAAGCCTTTCCTATATAAATAGGAAATACGTTGTACTACCACTGGAATAAATTATTTTTTCATGTCAATAAAATAATCTGAACAATCTTTTGAGAAAAAAAAAAAAAACAAGCAAAAAACAAAAACAAAACAAAACAAAACAAAAACCAACCAAAAAAACCCAAACCCAAACCTGTGGCTTCCTTTTCTTTTCTGAATGTGGCACTTCTATAGTACTTTATCTAGAAAGGTGCTCATAAAACTGGTTGTTGCTAATAATCAACATTGCTCCCAATGTTCAGTGACACATTATGACCCAGATTATTACATGACTTAAAATTGGAGACTTTGCATGTGGATACCACCTCTACTAATATTTTTAATATAAAACTTGATTGCTGAATCTTTTTTAGACAGCTGCAACTAAATCCTGCAAATACATGATAAATATTTAACTGTAAAATTCTTGCTATGGATAAGCTAAAGTTCAAATGTATTATGATTATGGTACTAGCAATTTTTTTTCCACCTAACAGAAGTAAAACAGATAGAAAATACTTTGACAAACAACAGAGGAACTGCTATGCATTTGTCTTATTTTTAAGAAAGGAGGATTATTGGTTTTGATTCAGCAGTGTTGAATTCATTGGAAGTGTTGCTATTTGTTTTAGAGGGAAGAGATTTAGACCAATATACACATCTGCAATTAGAGAACTAGTGGAATTAAAGCTTTGAAGCAGAATTCACAGTGCTTTGTGAAGTCACAAATGGACACCTAGTTCTTGCAAGCTTTATGTCTAAATGTTATTTGCTCGTTTGACCTTGTGTGAGAAAATCTGTTCTTACAGCTGAGTGAATAAAAGGAAATGCTTTCCACAACACTTAACTGTCTTCATGAGCGAATTTTGATGTGAATGTTTGCAGTCTTCTAATGTTAGTTAACTCTAATTCTGAAGTACATATTTAAATGTAATATAAAAAGAGGGGGAGGAAGAAAAATAATGTTTTGTTATTCCACCATCTGTTAGACCTTCTACTGCTTGAGAATAATTGACCAGCTAACTGAAATGAGAGCTGTAGTTGCAGGTGTGAGAATCAATGACTTCAGAAGTGGTTAAGAGAGGAAAGGGTTGGTTTTGCTTCTCACAGGTCATGACCAGGCACTGGGCCAAGGAGCACCTGAGGACCCATCTAGTATGTCCCTTGAGGTAGTGGTGAGAAGACAGTGAGCAACCAAGGACAAACCATGTCACATTATATCAAACTGCTGCTGGATGTATTCCCAAGTCTCCATTCATTCTCTGCCTGACTCACACAATACTCAGGATAAAATATGCATCTCTATGTGAGTGCATGAAGAAGGAGGAAGAAAGGAAGGACAGTTAAATACTAGTTACACAGCATAGACTAGCGAGTGAAGTGATTTGCAAGATAGGCATCTTGCATCATGGAAATAATTTTTTTTTCCTTAGAAGAGTGACGAAACAAAGTATAGTACGGGAAGCAGTGACCAGATATTTCCTTTTCCACCTAAGTGAACCACAGTTAACTATTAGAAAGGAAAAGTTCTATGTATATAAAATGGGGATGGTTATTTCATTACTTGCAAACTGTTTACTGGAATAGTTGACTTTTTCTACATCTTGTGTAAAGAATGGACTGTGATGGTGAAATATTAAGATATTCTTCAATATGTTAAAAAAAAAAAAAACAACTCTGAGCAGAACATTTTCAAGAATGAACAAAAATTATTTTTTCATTTTTTGCTTGCATCACTTACCTTTTCCATGGAAAACTTGGACTGTACAGTTGTGGACTCACCAACATTACCCATATGTACAGCCACATTTCTTCTGTAGTTCCTGCCATCCTCCTGACTTGGCTTTGTCCATTCTTCATCAGTCGCTGCTACCCACATTTCCATAACCTCATTTTTTTCTGAAGAACAACCAAGGACTATATTCTGCAACAGAACTCTTCCATCTGAGGAGTTATTTTCATCGAGTGAAAACAGACAAGTTAGCTTCTCAACTTTCCCTCAGTTCCATTTGTATGCGCATCTTCTCAGCAAAAACTTGTGTGTATCTCTGGAAAAATATTGTGTCTAAAAGGACCAATTCCAAAATACCTGTGCATTTTTCATATTCTGTGGATCACAACTAATTGAAAATAGCTTTTAAATTCTGACACTGAAAACTGTCAGTGAGGAATCAGATAATGAGATTGATATGTGCAGATAATATGCAGATAATGTGCACTAAATATGCAGACTTCTAGAGTTTCATATTTTTGAAAACTGCTGAAGTTCTTCTAAACCACAGTGGCCTTCTTAACAGAAATTACCTGCATTTCTGTTTTTTTGGTTGGTATTATTCTCTTACATGGTAATTTACTGAACAGGTTTCTCTGTTTCTTATTGGCCATCTATGAGAAAACTACTGAGTGCCAAGAAAGTTTGTAAACCCATTCTGCCAAGGTCAGTGCAGTCACTGAGATATTACCACCACCTTGAGCAGATACTTTTTGTTTTCAATCCATATTAGTCCCTAGTTACATGGCAGTGTTCTGGAGGAAGAAACAGTTCTCCACAGTAAAATTAATTACATGTAAGATGTGAAGTGTGTGTTACTAGGATGATCTGAAGAAGACCACGTTCCTAATATAGGTCTCAGCTGTCCAAAGATGCAACAACTTAAGTATTCATTGTTCTTTAGCTGTGTGCTGCAGGTCTGACAGCTGCTACAAGTTGTTTCCTGTGTCCTTGGCATATATTACTTCACTTTTGTGGCTCAGCCACAAAAGGCAAGTACCTTAAAACTTACTATTTACTGAAGCAGCAATTTATAGAACTATTGCAAACAAAAAAACACATCATAGTTATGTCCATATATGTCTGATGCTTCCATCAAAACGCTCATACAGTATGTGTCCAGTTTGGAGATATAATGATACAATTGCAGTTAGATCACAAGATTCAAGCGACACTGTTAGTTCTCTTTAGCCATGCTGGACCTTAAAATTTTGTTAATACACTTTTTTATTTGATTAATTTTTAATCACATTCTTACTGACTTTCTGCTAAATTAATAGTGCAGAATGTATAGTCTGGGGAGCAGTACAGAAATGTTAGAAATGTTTTAATAAACCCATTATAATGAAGGAGAGAGAGGTATTCAAGCCTCACAAATCAACTCGGGAAGTGACTGTTCCATCTTCAGTAACTCCCTCACAGACCACTGCTCCTTGAGTGCCTCCATTGCCTTTACTGCAGCTGGCATCCCTACTGAAAACTAAAGTGAGGAGTTTGACTGTCTCTCCCTGAGTACTGTGGAAAGCAGGCAGCTCATTGCTTTTCTTCCCTTACTTCTTCCTGACTGTCCTTCCCTAAGAAGAGAAATTTGCTAGTCATAAGCAAACAGTTTCTATTCCTTGTTTCTTGATTCCAGCTCCAGCTTAGAGGGAGCTCTGAAATATATCGGTTGTTAGTTATTTTTGAGGGCTCAAGGGCCATTGGTTACTGAAACACAGCATATTCCGTGCACTTCATGGCCCCTCCTACCCCCCCACCCCCCAAAAAGTGAGGAAAAAAGCAAATTTGGAGCATAATCCCTCTCTTGGTCCCTACATCTCTATATTTCTACATCTACATCTCTACAAGATGGTTCTCTAGACACTTTGTACTGGTTTGTGCTGTCATTATTCCTTATTTATTGAGTCTTGCACTTTGCCTTTCTTGGAATGAGTTGAATGTTCTTTTGCCAGTCCCCAATACAGCTGCACATTTCATTTTGCCATCATATCTTCCATGGCAGCACTGTTGTCTGGCTGAAGTAGGGCACCTCAGGATCCAACTTTATATTTCTCAATACCTACATGAGCACTGTAGATTATGTTCAACATATCTAAATCCATATGGTAGAATATTATGGCATAACATCTTTGTTCAAAGTCCCAGTATAATCTTATTATCTGCAGTCATTCCATTTGACTAGTCCCTGTAAAACTGTATCCTCTGAGATACTTGTCCTTTTTTCTGTTTTTTTCTGTTGACACAGAAGAAATCCACTGCATTATTTTAAGATCACAATATATCACATCGTATCATATTTCTGCCTGTTAAATTTATTTAGAAACAATTTGGATTTGATTCCTATTCATTTTAAAGCATTCTTCCTGCTGTTTCTTTGCTGCTGTTTATAGACATTCTTGAAAGCAGAAACTCAATTAAAAATACTTCTGCAATGTCATCTTCATTTACTGAAATCCACAAATTCCACTGTAGCTTCTGAAGTGAGATACTCAGTGACTGAAGTTAACTAAGACTCACACAGCTCCCCTCTATCGACCTACAAATTGTTACCTTTACAAAATAATCACCAGTGTAGGATATTAGAACATGGTCCTCAGTATCAGCAGTTTCTATGAATTTTACTTTAGGTCTTTCTTACCTTTGAAATGATGTAATGAAATTTTGATACATGACAAATTTAATTGTATTATTTTCCCAAGATATGTGCAAGTGCCTGCCAAGCAGAAGGTGTACTTTCGTGAGTTCTTATCATACAAGGCTAACTTTGCCAGTCCAGTCTTAGTTTGCACTGATGGGAGAATTATGAAATATGAATGGCTTAGGAAAATTTTTATGTTTTGATGGTACAGTGTAATTAGCTGTATCTTACACAAGAATTAAGAATAATGAGCATTTAAGGTTTGAGAAATCTTGCTGTGGAATACAACAGACTACTTTAATTTATCTTGATTAAAGACCAGTGTAGAAAATAATAATAATATAAACTGCAGAGGAACAGGAAAGCCTGACTGCAAACTTGACACTTCCCACTAAGACATTCACCATATCAAACCAAAGCTGTTGGGCTGCCACAAAGTGCAGACAACTTTAGAGATTGATGCATTTTAAGGATGGTGAATACTGTCACATAAATACTCTTTCAATGGAACTTTTTTAACACAAAAAGCAGCAAGGAAAATATCAAATGAAAAATGCTCTCACACAGCTGTACAGGACAGAATGGAACAAATCTGGGGCGAAACATAACAGTTGTGACATAAAAAAAAAGACAAACAAACAACAAATGACAACATATCTATACCCCTTTAACAAGTATCTGATGAAATAGGGATAACAGATAGGAGATGGCATGAATTGTTAGTACAACAAAAAGAATGATATCAGAAAACAAAAGCTGAAAAAAGAGGAAATGATCTCTAGAAATGCAGTATTTTTTAAATAAAACATCAATAACGTTCATTATGTTTTTGTGCCATATATTCACCTGTTGGTGAGAAATATAACTGCTGCCTAAAATGTCTATGTCAATATACGCCACTTCTATGTCTGGCTTTTCCCTTTTATTTAAACCTCGACTCCTGGGAAAGGGATGATTGTGAAGCATATAGGCAACCTATAATCCCTGATAAAAGGCAGTAGGGGAAGAAATTTTTATGCTTTTAGTATTCGATGTTCATTGTGTAGGAGGGAAAACACAAAAAGGAGGCTGTAGCAAGGTGGAGGTCAGTCTGTTCTCCCACATAACAAGTAATAGGACAAGAGGAAATGGCCTAAAGTTGCACAAGGGGAGATTTAGGTTTGATATTAGGAAAATTTATTCATAGAATGGGTTGTAAGGCATTGGAACAGGCTGCCCAGAGAAGTATTTGGTGACCTGGCAGTACTGGATTTACAGCTGGACTAGATCTTAAAGGTCTCTTCCAACCAAAATGATTCTATTTAATTTTCCATTTACATAAGTGGATATTTCAGAAATTACTAGAATGGGCTGACAATGTTTTCCTATTCTTTGTGGGAAAGGGTTGGAAAATTAAGTTGGGAAAATACTGCAAAAATATTTTGGTACTGCAAAAAATATTTGTCAACTTTCTGTTGAATGTACCTATTTGATTACATAGTTATTTTATATTTGAAATGTTTGAATATTAATGCATATTCTCATTTATTCTCACTGTGTCTTAGAGGGGATACAGTTTGCTTGGTTTATGACAAAATTCTTTCCCTGGTCTGGACATTCTGACTGGATTGCATCTACATCATACCCAAGTAATCTGTCTTTCTTTACCACTGTAAAATTTGAACAAAGTTATCTGGGTGGTCTATAAAAGATGAAGAAATCATAACTTCCTTAAAACATAACTTTTAGAACACACATTGAGAACCTTGGTGGTCAGAGTGACACCAAACAAAATGGTTTGAATCAAAACTTCATCCTAAAGTGAAATGTTATTTATTATGCTAAAGCTCAAACAAGATGTTTAGACATTTCCAAACCCCTACCTTATTTTTCTTTTGCATCAATAAAAGATTAATGTCTTGCTTTTCAGGCTAATCTGAGGTGCTGAGGAGCATTTTAACAAATTATGATATTAAATACATCGTATCATAATTTCTAGTGGGGTGAAAATCCCAGTTTTTACCAGCTGCTAATGACCTCTTGGAGAGACTCAGGCTGATGTTTGTGATGTCAAACAGCTGTAGATGAAAATGTGAAAAACAGTTGACAATAATTAAATAACACAAATGTAAAACTACAAATCTGAGACAAGCACATTATTGTTATGGTATTATTTCATATGATTATTATGTGATATTAAATACCATTAAATTGTCATACTCTTAACAAAGTCAAAAAATAAACATACTAATCTGAAGATTTATAATTCATACAGTAAAGAAATAAAACAACACAATATTTAATTAGTGTGAACCAACTTCTGAAGCTTTTCTTTTTTGTTTTAATATTAAATTGATTAACTGAAAAGAAGGTAATTTATTGAGTTCACCCAGCAATTTAAGGTGAACAGTTCATAGAAATTACACAATTGTAACCGCTTATCTCTTGTATGAATTATCTCAGAGCAAGCCGTGGAATTTCAAACTGTACCTGTAATTAAACATATTTGCAGAACAATTCTAAATCTGCAGTTTATTTGCAAAAGCTTTATATACAAATTAAATATTCATAATTCAAGCTGTTTCATTAGGTCAGTAGGCACATTATATGTCTCTGTCTCAGAAGCTTGATTCTTCATATAAAAAATCTGATATGAATTATTCCAGAGAGGTGGTGAAGGCCCCATCCTTGGAAGTTTTTAAGACCAGGATGGATGGGGCTCTGAGCAACCTGTTCTAGTGGGAGGTGTCCCTGCCATTGGCAAGGGGGTTGGAACTAGATGATTTTTAAAGTCCCTTCCAACTCTGACAATTTTATGATTCTATGATTCAGAATTTACTTTTTGCAAATATTCTTCAATGATATGCTCAAAATTCATCAAGCATTACTGTTAGTACTCTATTCAGCAGAATAGTTACAGAAAGCAAACAATACCCGCTCAAATTACTAAAATGTCTACGTACCTTTCCAGTGAAAGGAAACATGATTGGTAAATGGAATTTATCATAAAAGAACAAACTATTTACTTGGCTTTTGAAGGAAGGATGATATTAACATACCTGTAATACATGTATATTCCTTAAATATATATGAGTAACGTCTATTGCTACTCCTACATTTTTTTTTTTGTAACAAAACTCATTGTTTATCTAAATTTTAAATATAAAATGAAATAATATTTACTTGTGGAGGCTGGATGTATTAATCTGAATTATTTAGTTTCCTAACTTGGAAGATATATTTTTCAGCTGCTAAGCTATACACTAATATGGGAAGTTGGTTACTTAAGCTTTTTTTTCAGTCGTACAGAAATTACTAACAAAATAATTAAACTGTTGCTTAAATGGGACTTGCAGTGCATACAGGCAATAAATACATGAAACTTATTCTCTTATATCTTCATTGTCTGAGTTTCTTTCTTTTTAATGTCAGACTTACTGAACTACAAAAGCCTTGAAAACTCAATGATAACTTAAAAGTGCAACTTCTGTTACTTTAATATTTTTGTAGTGTGTATCAAGGCATTAGATAATGAAATGGAGATGGGGCAGAAAACACACCTCTGAAAGACTTTCTACACAAAAGGATGAACACGTAGTTCTTTGCACAAAGCATTAGAAAATACTGTGATATTTTATTATTAAAAATGCTGCTGAAAAGTTTATACATATGTGTCCAGCCATATATATCTTCTATCATTACTTAAGGCAAAAAACAAAAAGTTGCAAAACAATAACAGAAGAAACCATTAAACCCTGTGTGCCTCTTAAGATCAAGAATATAAGCCCGGGAAAGTACTTTTGTTTCTCTTTTACAGTTTGCAAAGTATATTTTGATATCATCATTATAGAATTCTATGAAGACCCTATAAATCTCTTCCCTCTATAAATCATACATCAGTCCAGATGTATTAAATTATTAAATCAACTTGATTGTAATTATTTTTAAAATCTAAAATCATTCACTTACAGGAACTTTTTTTATCCAAATGTCACAAGCCTGACACAGTACTGTACATATTGCTAGCAGAAGACAATTGGAAGTACTAAACAAATACTTTAATTCACATTACAAACATACCCAACTGATTATGATCCCAAGCATCATTACCTTTTTATAATTTTTTCTTTTTTTTCTTTTTTTTTTTAACCTTTTTTTTTTTTTTTTTAAGAGTTATGAACTGCTGCATCTCAGCTGAGGCATTATATAGGTGGTGGAAATGGCCTGGTATAGAGTCAGCATTATTCAATATTATGTAATGGATCAGTGGAAAATAAAAACAGTATTCCATTTGCAACTAGTTGTATTTTGGAGTAGTTGATTCACCGTGTTCCAACCCCTTGTTGTATTTTTACTATGTCTTTTATTTTTTTAATTCCTTCAGCATCTGTTTCACTGCCTGCTACAACAAGGAGTCATGTAGATGAATAGACCTCAGTGAATCACCTTGTCTTTGATTTTATTGGTAGGGGTGACTATTCCAAGACATTTTATTAGAAAATTAAAAGAATAGAAAACAAGAGGTACAAGGCATCTTGTGTTAGATACTTATGGGACATATGATGTTGACGCAGCTTAGTTGTGAATTAATAGAAAATACATCTGGGATAATCACGTTCAAGTGCAGACCAATTTCTTCAAAATATCTTTGGTTACTATCTCTAGATGATGGAGTAACTTTCAAAGACTAAATATAAAGCAATATTCATCTGCAAGAACTTACTTCTGGCTTTCAACACTCATATCAGTTGTTTGAATAAAACTGCTAAGTTCCTTTGTTTGATACCTCTGCTTGACCCCTGGTTTCCTAGTGAAGGAAGGGCAGAAGGGAATAATCAGCTAAGAATTTTGCCTTTCCTGAGAGTGATGCATTCTGGGATTTTTGGTTTTATTTAGATGCAGAACAGCTGACAACATCTCTGCTTCTCTCTCCATAAGGGTCACAGACTATGGGACTGCTGTGCAATAAACCAGCAAAAAAATATTTTCTGACAGATGCACAGAACAGGATACTGGGCAGAGTATTTCTTTGCACACTGATAATTTCTGAATACTTTAAAAAACAGCCAGCCAACCAACCCACCATTTTCCCACATTCAAATTGTGGTTTTATTTTATTTAGCAAAGCTAAGAAAGTGCTTTCTCAGCTGAGATTCCACTGCAACTGCTGGTGAATATAGAGCTAGTTTTCATCAGAAAAGGATGACCAAAACACAGGCTTTCTTTGCTTTTTTCAGGGCACTAAATTCTTCCTAATGTATCACAATTACTACAAACTGGACTCTGAATATATATTATTGGATGTTTCTTGGTTCAGTTCAACAAGCTTAAAATAGTAATTATTTTCTTTTGTAATTATTTTCTCTCCATTTTCCAATCCACTGTTGTGTTTCAATTAAACAAAGGCTAACACAAAATGAAATTATAGAAAAAAAGTTTCCAAAAATAACAACAATCTCCTATGAATACTTTTAACATGCACTAGTGTAACCTGTAAGAGAAAATACGCAGGTCACACAGACAACTGTATCCTCTGCATGACGCCATGGCCTCATATAAATGAAACATGTTAGAAAAAACTCTTTTTTGTTTACAACTAGTAATTAAGAAGAAATTCCTCCTTTGGGCTTGGAGGAAACAGAGGCGATATGACTAATGTATATACATATAGGTCACAACCGAATGCACAATCTTTCTAAAAGCTTTTCAAACTGAAAACATCAATAAAAGCTTCTTTTTGTATGTTTTGTTTTTGTTGTTTTTTTGTTTGTTTGTTTGTTTGTTTGTTTTTTATTGATGTGTTTTGTTTTTAAACTCACCACTATGTACATTTTTACAAAGTTTCTTTAAATATAGTTCAGGCCGGCAAGTCATCTCTTTGCACAGAACTATAAGTATTTTACTGCATAGTCAGTCCTCCTCTTTTTTTTTCATTTTTGTTTTTAGTAATAAAATTCTATTTCCCCCAACTGGATTACAGCTTCATATGCTGGGTAAAAGCCTGTGGTGATGTCTTTGTTTTAACAAGGGCCATTCATGGTATGGCACATAAAGAATAATTTTTTATTATTATTATTAAAAAAACCAAACTAAAACACCTGTACAGTCACTGGCTTTGTGTTCCAGAAGACTCTCTTTGCTTGTTACACTCAAAACATCATTTTAAGTGACTTCTTCTGGCCTCAAGTTTCAATCAAAGTGGCTGAGATCTTAAAGCAGTACTGTAACATCAATGTACACTTTTCACATTTCAAAGGGTTTGTAGTTGATCTTTAACATCAGAGGGTTTCTGTGGGAAGGATCAGTAAGAAAATAAGGACTGTCCTTCTCTTTTACTTGCTTCTACTTTAGATTTTGACAAGGTGTTCAATGGAAGGTATAACAACATTTTCCTCTTCCTTATTTATTGTTTGTTTGTTTGTTTGTTTATTGTTTTTTTTCTTTCTTCCAAGTGGCTTGTGAGGGTAGAAGGGGAAGGGCTGAGCTATACCCTAGTGGTTGAATGTCCATGGGGCAAATTTGTACTGTTTTGTCCTCCACTGAAGGTGTTGAAAGTATGCAAAGGCTGCATTCCTGTTAACGTATTTGGAATCATGGTTATGGTGTTGGGTGTCATTAGTGGGATGTCATCTGGGGATCTTCTCAAAGTAAGCGTGTAGTCAGGTGGACAGGTTAGTCTCAGTGTGTCATGGGCCTGCAGAGATTCACACTCATGGTCATGTTCTAGCTGTTTCATCTGCAATGACATAATCTCTTCATTCTGTATGTGTGCAATATCATTGGTTGTGTTCCTCTGGGGGCTAGGGCGCCTGTGAGTCTCATGACGCCGCTTGTCCTTCTTGTAATATAGTGCAGCAAAAGCTAAAATATTGAGGAACAGCAAGGAGGCCCCCACAGCAATGGTGACACTTAGTTCTGTGGAGTAATCTCGCTTGTTTTCTATCAGAACTGTTGTATCCTCTGGAGCTGTTTTATGGGTGTCTTTTGAATGTTTGGGATTGTTGGCAGGTGTCATTGCTGGGCGTTTGGTGGCTGGCCACAATTTACCAGGAGAACGTCTAGTCACATAAGGAAATGATGTCATGTCAGGAGGGGGAACTTTAGTTGTTGTAGAAACATACTGAAATATTTCATTCAGGTTGTGAAGGTGTGGTACAAGCTCCAACCAGAAAGCAACTTTTGTTGCTCGGTAGTGATCACGAACTCGGGGTTTCAGGCCAATATGCAGATAAAGCTGATCTTTAGGATTGTATTTGGACCAGGCCACTTCTTCAAAGCGGTTGGGTTTTGTGTGGATGAACTTTGTGTCCTGTGGAACAGGCTGGTTTGGATCTCTACAAAACAAAACAAAACAGGCAATATTATAGTCATAAAAAAAAAAAAAAAAAAAAAGTGAAATCCCCTCCATCCTTTAGTTAATGGTTTATCCAATAATTGACATAATTTTAAAAAACAGAAGCTAACAAAACCTCCTTGACTTAACAAGAGTTGTCAATAAATAAATGAAAGTTACTTACTGTAAAGTGCATCTCAGACACAGTAATAATTTTTTACATGAAAACAGAGAAGGGGTTGTGTTTCAGCTCCCAAAAGCTCATCTGAAGTTCTGTGATTCAGTATCAGTCTCCAAAGAGGTCTTAGAGTGGTACTACCTACCTTTTCCCATATTAAAGGTTTAACTCTTCCCAAAGTTTCACATTAACTTTCTCATTTAAGGTACCACTATTTCCACTGATCTAAATAGTAAAGTTGGGCATCTAATCCCTGTGGCAATGTTGGAAGTCCATGTGACCATGAGAATGTATACTATATTTGTATATTACATAAAAATCTTCAAAACATGAACTAGCAGGACTAATACATGAAACTGGGAAGTGATTCCCTTTGTGTTCCTTTGCTGACCTATTAGTCCCCCTTCACTCAAATATCTACTTCAGAGAAAAGCCTTTAAAGTATTTGTATGGTGCAAATCTTTCCATCATTTGCAATAGCATATTACCATTTGAATGTACAGTGTGCTCATTGCTACCAAATAATTACGTTAAACAGACATAGGACAGTGAGTCTTAATTCTGTCCCAGTTTGTAGGGATCAGAACCTGAGATCAACAAGTTTTATAGTAGTTAAGTAGTGGTAGAAATTACTAGCATACTACTCAGAGATAATTTCAAAATTGGTAACTCAAATATTTAATTGAAATTATACTTCTCCATATTTTATTTTTCCCTTTCTTCTTAGAGGTTCAGAATAAAAATGAACCAGAGGCACAAAAAGCATTTAAAAGTCATTAAGATCTATGTATCCTTATAATTCTCTGGTAATCTTTATGTAAATAAGACTTTCTCTTGTCATGAAAAAACATAGAAATTTAAAATTACTGAGTGTAATACTCCATTGTGCATGAGTTTGAATCTTTTGCAGCAATGAGTATTTTCTGTGACTTTGTGATGTACTGAGAACATGTGATTAATTTTCTGTGCATTACTCTGAGAACTTTCCATTCTCCTTTCCATTCCCATATGCATTAGTTTATTTCTTGTGAAAATGATACTAGCATTTTCGTTTTCTTCCAGTATACTTTTATGTATGTTACTGGAATGCCAAGACCCACTGTTAACAGATTTTAGAGAATCTCAGTTTTTTTCTTCTTCCATTTACAAAAGCTCATGAATATGTTTGGATAGTTTAGCATTTCTTAGTAATCTTTTTAGTAATCTTAAAATTCCTGTATTCCTCTATTTACTTGAAAGAATTTACCTTGCTTTTTTGGTTGGTTGCTTTGAGTGTTTGGGGTTTTCTTGAATGGGGTTGGTTTGTTTTGTTTTGTTTTAATATTGCACCATATCAAATAAATTAGAGCTTTCAGAACTGTAGCTATTTTATTTTATAACTCTCTCTCTATTTTTCATTGTATGTATTAATAGCCAAATTTTGTTAATTTTGAACAAAAAAATAATCATTTAGTAATTGTTCATCCTAGTTGAAGCTAGAAGAGTAATATCCACTTCCAAGCTGTACAGCAGCTGATGTATGCTGCTATTTTAAGGGATTCTAATATACATTCAAGAAGGAAAGAAAAATATTTATTTTGTTCTTAAAGAATAGACTGACAGATTTGTCAAATCCAAAGGAGAAGATACTGTCCCAATTCAATGCACCTATTACTACAGTACTTTGGGGTTCAGCATGTAAATTCTAAGGGAAATTAAAAATCTTAAAGATTATCAAGATGTGAAGCATTTTTCTTGTCAGAAACTCAAAATCCTGCAAGAGTTACAGAACAAAATCTTGTCTTGTGTTGTCCCCACTTGCTGTTCTGATTCACAGCATGAAAGATGCTGGGAAGGGTCAATCAATGAAGCTATCAAATTAAGACAGCTCATGTAAATGAACTTGATGCACAATATAGGAAATGAAGCAGCTGAGCTAAACTAGACATGCACTTCTTTTAAAATTCTTCTTGGTTTTAGTTGCCTTATAAAAATGTAAAAAAACCTATGATTTTAGCAACTAAACAATTTTTTTTTAATTAGTATTCCCTTCCCATAGAAATAGCCTACAATATAAGGAAATATCAACCTCTCTTTCCCTCTACTCCATTGTCTACCTCCATCTCTCTTTATAAACTATATGAGGAATAGCCAATTACAATCCTACCTCCTCCAAATACAAGAGAGAAAATTCCATTACATAAGGCTAGTCTTGTATATTAGGATTTGTTTGCACGGCTGTGTGTGGGCACAAAGCTGTCCATTGAAACAAGGAACAGAAAAAAAACATAAACTAGCCCCAAATCCACCTTTTTTTTTTTTTTGTCTGAGTGTACCAGAACTCTACCATTGGCACCAGCTCTAGAGCTGATCACTTAATAACTGGGTAGACAGTCAGATAGTCTCAGTGAATTTGGAGAATAGGTATCTAAATTACTTTTTTTTTTTTTTTTCAGAAGAAAATGGAATAACTAAGTCCAGTTATAAATAGAGGATCTAATAATCCATGGATCTTGTTTTTACAGAGTAGTGATAATTTAAAAAAATATTCAGTGGATATGAATGCAATTTTTACTTTCCTTGGCCTTCCTCTTATATACACTGGAAACAATTCATAAAATCATAAGGTAACAACTTACCATGTTAAGTCTTTTTCTTAGGTAATTGGGCAGTTTGACCTATTAAGAACACATCTCCAGTATTATAGACAGGCATAGAATAGAGATGTATATAAAATCATTTCTTCAATCAATTCATCTGACAAAACTTTTGATCTGTTACAGTAATTAATTTTTTTTTTTTTTTTTTTTTTTTCCCTCTTACATCACCTTTGTGGTTTGGGACATTCCTGAGGCTCAAGTGTGTAATTACAAAACAAAAGGCTTCTAGCAAACCTTTCTTTAAAAACCCACTGCAATTGTGATGCAAATATAATCTGTATAATTTATTATTGGTTCTGTATTTCTTCCAGTAATGGCTGTCATAGGGACTAGATAACTTGTTTCCCAATCCTGCTAGTTGGCAGAAAGGCTTTCTTTTTTTTCTGCATCCTATTGCTAGAGCAAAATTGATGATTGTTGCTGTTCATTTTGTTGATTATTTATTTTCACCACCTTTAGAATTCAATTAAAAAATACTTCTCCATCAAAAAATGCCAAACCATGAAATGCTTGAACTTGTCTTTTATATGGTATTGAGGTGTTTCTTGTCTTATCTAAGGTAATTTTTTATTAGTGTGCAAAATCATCTAATTTCACCTATCAGTTTTTTCTGCCACTTTCAGTATGTAGTGATTTACAATGTTGATGCTTACTGTCATTTAATTCACAACTCATGGGCTACAAATGTGCATTGAAAACATTTATTTTTTACTTAGGTGATATAAAGTAAATGTGTCTGCAGTGGATGCTGACTTAAGAGTGACACACATTCCTGGTTACAAGATGAATGAGTAGCTGGCCTGGAAGGTAAATAAGGGAACTGAGTATTTCATATCTGATGATATTGGCATGGGAAGAATGATGGGGAATTTTAAGAAGTTTCCTCTTGTTTTGAATTCCACATAAGATGTTGAAATACCATTCTTCTCTTAACTACCTCTGCAACAACATTAATTACCACTCAGGCCAATGAAGATGTTACATTAATGCACTTCAACTATTTTACTTGTTTGTTATCAAACTTTCTGGAGAGCAAAATGTCTTAACAGCTATATACAGACTGTCTCCAAGACACTACAAAGCCCCTTGATTATTTATTTTCTTTTTGCAGTCCTCAATATGGCATTTTTTTCTTCATGCTTCCACTGATTTTTCTTGTTGTCACAATATTAATAATGGTGCAGCCATCCCTGCCTAAGGTGCTGGTGCACGTTTATTTTTTACTTTCCCTTACCTCCTTTCCTCACTTATCACCAGGTTCCAGTGTTGCCATGCTCCCAGTCAGATATTATAACTACTAAGGAAAGCAACCTGTAAGTAGACTTCTGTTTGACTAGCAAAGATTGGCCACTGGAGATAGTTATACCTTCAGATAAAAGCATCAAAAAGAAATACAACAGCCCTGTAAAGGATTTCACAAAGAAGTGATTTGAAAATACTCTTTAATAATTGTAGGTTTAATTGTGTCTTCCATTACAGAGACAAACAATATAAAACACAGACATCCTTAATAACTCAGTTAGGTTTTTGCTTCAGAGTCAATGGTAATAAAATAATTCAGGAGTATTTATCAGATTTAAAAAGAAAACAAGGATATATTCTTTAGGCCTGTGTCTTTCCCATTGCCAACCTAGGTAGAGCTGGATGAATGGAAGTAAAAATAGAGTACTGTAACTCCTCAAATGAGGGTAATTTTTAGAAAGCCAGTAGTTATCTTTAATGAGAGCATGGCTTTGTATCTACTCTATGAAACTGCAAATCCTTCTTTCCAAGAGTGTAGCTGGCAGAGTATCTGTGGACTGGCACACATCCCCTCATATCACTCAGTCTCCCCCTGCTGATGTATCTGTGAAAGATGTGACATCACCCTAACGTAATGTTTGAGCATATAAACTTACTGCTACAGTTAGGATAGTACTACTGGAAGCAGACTGAAGATTTCAGTGTACCTCTTAATTAAGGTCTCATATATAAATTTGCACATAGTGGAATAAAAACCTGTATTTTCATGTCATTTTTGTATACCAAATGTAGTTACATACACCTACTCTGTAACAAGTTGCTTTCTTATTTTTAAGACATGTTAGAACTATAGTTTTGAAAAGTCCAAAACAACTGTTAATTAATATTGTGGTTTAACCCCAGGTGGCAACTAAGCCACATGCTTAATCCTCCCCTGCCCTCTGGGATGGGGAATAGAATCGGGGAAAAAAAAGTTCAACTCACGGCTTGAGATAAGAACAGTTTAATAACTAAACTAAATTATTATAATAAAAAAACCCCTAAAAATAATAATAGTTGTAAGGAGAAATAAAATTGAAGAAGAGATAAGATATCCTGGAGCACCTCTGTTATGAGGAGAGGCTGAGGGAGCTGGGATTGTTCAGCCTGGAGAAGACTCCACAGGGGCTTTCCAATACCTGAAGGGAATCTACAGGTAGGCTGGAGGGAGATACTTCACAAGAGTGTCCAGCAATAGGACAAGGGAAAATGGTTTTACACTGAGGGAAACTAGGCTTAGATTGGATCTTAGGAAAAAGTTCTTCAGTACGAGGGTGGTGAGACTCTGGAATAGATTGCTCAGAGAGGATGTGGATGCCCCCTCCCTGGAGGCATTCAGGGCCAGGTTGGATGAGGCCTTCAGCAACCTAGTCTAGTTGAGAGGTGTCCCTGCCCATGGTGGGGAGGTTGGATTAGATGATCTCTAAGGTCCCTTCCAGCCTAAGCCATTCTATGATTCTATGATAACTGATGTACAATGCAATTGTTTACCACCTGCAATCTACCCTCCCTGTCCAACTTCTTCCAGTTTATATACTGAGCATAACATTCTATGGTAGAGAATATCTCTTTGGCTAGTTTGGGTCAGCTGTCCTGGCCATGGTACCTCCCAACTTCTTGTGCTCCTGCTCACTGGCAGAGCATGGAAAAATGAAAACCCCTTAATTTAGGGTAAGTGTTACTTATCAACAACAAAAACATCGGTATGTCATCAACACTGTTCTCCCACTAAATCCTAAACACATCACTATACCAGCTACTAGGAAGAAAACTAATTCTATCCCAGCCGTAAACAGGACAATGCAAAAAAATGAAAGAAAACTAAATAGTCATAGCAAGGTAGAAAATGGAGGATTAGCAAAACTCAGCTTCCAACTATTCATTTCAAGTATGATCCACTTACTATTAAACACTTCAGTTGTCACCTCCTATTTGCTAGCTTCAGTCACTAACTTCAAAGTAAAACACAATAAAAGCAATGCTTAAGTTTGACCTTCTTCTCAAAACCAGCACTGGCTGTAGCACCATTAAGCAATGTGTGTCTTTTAGCTGTGGGTGGCATGTCACTTGAAATCCCAGCACAGCCCATCAGAACGATGCACCACCTGAGCTGTAATTACATATTAAGTACCTAGATGAAGCCTCTGTGGGACTCATCAAGATTGGAAAACCTCAGAGATGTTAAAATTAATTAAATAAATCTGCAGTTGTAATGTTCAAGTCTCTGCTACAGGAAATGCGGAATAATAAAATCTTTCAGTGAACAGATTTTTCGTATGTGTTGCCATGGGTACAAACACAAAGCAAGCCAAGTTCTATCAGAATAAGGAAGGGAAACAATCAATTTAAAAAAGGATGGAAAAAAAACCACTAAACAAAACCCCCAACAAAGCAGTCTTGAACCATATCAATCTTTTGCGGAGTTGGAGGACCTGGACACATGGATTCCAGACCACATGTGCAAGGGTAGACAGGAGAATGGTCACCCCAGGTATGTCCATTGTTGCTCTAGGCTTGAGGTGCTACAACTTTCCCTTTTCCATTGGAGGCAACAGAGGTGCAGAGAAAATGTAATAATAAAATAATATTTTCCTCCAAGTATTGTCTTTTACTATCCATAACAATTAATCATTGATAAACAAACAAATAAAAAAAACCCAGCATGGTAATGTGTCTAGTGTTTCACTTTTCCTTTGCTTGTGAAAACTAAAATTCTACAGCTAGAGGTCATTTTTAATGACACATCTTTCAGACTCTCTATAAAGGGGCAAGTTTGTCTCCATTCCTGTCTCATTAGAAATGGAGAAGTTTCAGAAATGACTAACAGCTCTCCCAAACCACTTGTACTTTTAGTTGTAGTATGACAGTGGATTCATAACCAGAGAACTGGGTGATGGCATGTACAGCCTGCTGAAATTTGCTTTCAGGTAGCAACAGTTGGAAAGTGCTTATGATTACAAGTAATGGTGGCAGCTGGGACTGTAAGAAGCTCCTGTCAGTCTCAAAAAAATTGCTTAGATATGATGTTATTCTACAGGGAATAATCATAAATAGATTGTAAATAATAGTGACACCATGGAGACCTTGCATCTCCATCATAATATGATGTATACTTGTGAGGATCTGAAGTCCTCTATGTATATGTGGAACTTCACCTATAAAAATAAAGAGAGACTGATGGTATAATCTTCTTTCTGAGTGTGCAGGACAGCGAACATGCAGTATTATTTGACCATAAACCAAGCTTTCACCCTGAAGCTTGTTCTTCCCTGTACTGGTGACTTCCTGTTGCTAAATACAACTAAATATTCCACAGTTCATTCACTATTGTTTCAATACTGTGGGATATCTGCAGGCAAAAGTACTTGTTTATCTAAAATTCAGTGCAACAAAAGCTTTCTTTTTGCCTTGTAAATTGACCTGAAGCATTTGATTGTTTTTCACTCAATTCATGCTTAAGGCTTTTGTTAAGACTGCAAAAATCTCATTCACTTGAACGTAATTTGGATTCATTAAAGACTTCAAGAGCTGCTGAAGTCTCTGAGCATTTCACACCAGGCATCTCTGAATTTTTCTTGTATAGCTGCATACCATTCACTGCAGTGCAGTAAAGCTGCAGTTTCCAGAGCCCAATCCTGCCATTAAACATTCATTGGGAAGATTTACAGCCCCTTTGTGACACAAGTATCTTTGTTTTAATTCAGTACCAAAGACTGAAGGTTAACAAAAAAGCCCTTGCTGCAATACTCTAAGAGAATGCTATAGGAAGAGGACAGAAATTATTAATAGCACCCGCAGATTAAGCTGCTTTGAGGGTTCTTTCCTTGATGTTTACAGTTCTTTCTCAGCAAAACATTGATGTCTTTATTTTGTTTCATAAGCAGAATTAATTTAAATCTTTAACCTTCACAAAGCAAAATTTATATCTGAGGCTCTTCCAGTTAAGTACTTATTGCTATTATTGCCCACAGAGGGAAAAATCTTTCCAATGTCTGCCTTTCTGTTCTAATTCCTCCCTGAGTTCCCATCCCTGTGAAGGTCACTTAAATAAAAGAACTTCCTCTCTTTTGTATCAGAGAAGTGCTATCTGCCTCACAGTTCCTGCTCCAAGTTGCAGACATGTTGCCTCTGATTTCTCAGTATCTTAGTGAGCCACCTTTTCTCTGATACATGCTTTGTTTTAATAATTGCCCTATTAAAAAAAAAAAAAAAAAAAAAGTGTATTATTATTGTCATTGAGGTACTAAGAAAAAATACTTTGAGGGAACACACTAATTAAAAATCTATTAAATATGAATAAGCTCTAGTTACCCTCTCTCTTGCTCAAATAGTGCTATAATACAACTGCAAGATCAGGTTTGAAACCACTGCAATCGGATACTATGACTATTTTAGAAGTATACTATCAATGAAAAGGAATGCTGGGAGTCAAACTTACCCAGTTTTGGCAAAGTTAGTCCAGTACGTCATAACTACTGCACTGAGCATGACATCATTCTTGGAAAAGTTGCAGTTGAACAATTCTGTGGGGCCAATCATAGGAATCCCAAACACGTAAGGGACTTCATCACCATGAGCTGAATCAGCCCAGCTGGGTTTCATTTCACTTTGGCAATGGTGGTAAAATGCATAGAAATATGTTGGAGATCCATACTGGGCATGCAGGTCAGCAGTAGCAACAGCTGGAGCAACCCACTGGTGGTCTGTAAAAAGAGCAACCAGGGTCTTCCGTCTTGTTTCAGGGTTTTCTTTGTCTGCCCAGTCAGTGTACATGAATTTTATGGTCTCTCGCAGTGTATCTTTCCCTTCTGGATAACCATATAGATTGTCAACAAAATTGGAGACGGAAAAGTCAAAATCATTGGGGGAAACACCATCTTCGTTGTCTACAATGCCGTCCACAAATTTTAAACCTTCCCCTTGATTCACACCCAGCATTATATCATAGTTCAGAAATTCCCCTTGTTCCATGAGAATCTGAGGGTCATCTGGAATCACGTCTCCATCTATCACAGGTCCAAAGGCAATGTGGTAAGTGGCAGGAGTGATGGTCTGTTGAATGAGTTCTTTGTAGTTCTTATTCCGAAGACATTCAACCAAATCAGTGGTATCCAGCATGTCACAGCCCACTTTATCTGCCAATATGCGAGTGTACTTGGCAGGCTGATAGTTCACTGCCCAGCTGGACAGAGCTGTTCCGCTCTGTATGATTGCCTTTTGGAACAAACCTGCAGGTGCAAATTGTTCAAATTCAAACCCAATTATATATTTTAAAATATAAATAAAAATTTAAAAGCAGCTTTAACTAAGCAAAGAAAGCTTTGATCATACAATAACTGAAGGATGCATATACCTAAATTTCAATTAAATTTCCATATATTCTAATCGCTGCTCACATTTAATAGTATCTCTAATAGGCTACTAATTAAAATCTCTCTTGTTCTTGATGCTCACACAAAGCAGGTGAGCAGGTTTCAGGTAATTGTTTCAAAACCAAAACTCATGTTTGTACTGGAGTTTTCTTGCATAAGCTCCCTGGCATTATCACAGTGGTAGTTCTGTAAAAATTTCTTTAAAGGAGTGGCAGCTACAAGCAATCATATCCTCTTCGTTATGTAGATAACTCTCATAAATGTGCTCTTCAGTAGTTTAAAGGTCATGTTAAAATTAGACACTCTTATTTCTTTTGCAGAAGCAGTGCATCATATAATTTGAAAAAAGCTACTCTGCTAAAATAAATTTAATAGGCTTGAGTCTTCTACTCTGACATTATTTTTTCTTTACCCTTTTTTTTTTTTTAAATTATTAGCATTTACTATGTGTGTGTATGTTAACATTGCCAATATGTTGGATTAAAATATATTTACATTTTTCAGTGGAGAGTAAGATGAAATTCAATCTGGTTATTGTATATGTACTAATATGAAGAGAGATGGAAGACACAATCAGAAGAGTTTCGCTGTGTCAGAGCACTGAAAAGCAACTGGAGCTTACTGGTGAATCTGCCCCATCTGTTTTTCCTGGTAAGATCATTAAAATGGCCTATTTTATACTTAAACTAAAATTCTTGGGCCTCTTACATACATGGTTTCTATCATCAAGCTCTTGAAATGTCAAAGACAGCAACAGCTACAAAAACTAAATTTAAAGACCTTCAATCATTTATTGGAAAAACTGGCTGTAGTTGGTAGACCTTTGTGATGATTACTTATTGTACATGCTACAAAATTTCAATTATGTGATTAGTTAAGTTTTTCATGCTTCCATCTGCTTGATTTTGGCATGGCTTACTCAACAGTTACTCACTGCACCCTATTTGTATCAACAGACTGAATTGTTAGGCATAATTCTATGTATTTCCAAATAGGGTGTGTTTACCAGGCAGCCTGCTACAACTGCTTGCAAGGGCTTAGCTTTCTGTCTTAGATTTCTTTCCATTTTAATGTGATAGAAGTAGCATGGAATTACTTGTAAATACAACAGATGTTTTGGTCTCATCTTCTTTTATAAATTCTTTGCAGATTTGTTCCTATCACTGGGAATATTTACCGTTTGGTACTGGTGCTATGCATTCATGGGGTGGTTTTTTGTGGGGTGAGGTGTGACGGTAGCTCACAGCTCAAACAATTTATCTAAATGTTAAGAACTCTGTGTGGGATCACACAGTACTTGTGTGGAGTTAAAAACATTTTTTAATAAGGTTAAGTAAGGAAAGCATACAAGTACATGTTGGAAGTGCAGACAAGAGTGTGTAAAAAAATGAAAAAGGTCACTGGCCTTTTCCATTTTAATTAGTGTAAATTCTTTTATAGAGGAGCCAGTGGAGACTGTTGATAAAGCTAAAAAAAACAGATTATCCAATACGTTTGTTCTATTAAATTTCTACTATAATAGCATTTAATTTTTCCTTATTTATGTTGACTAATACAAAACTAGAGTATTAGCTAGTAGAAATTTTACAAAAATTACAGAACCCATTTAATTTTAATTCAGACTACTTGATATAGCCATTTTCATTACACTATAAAGATTTAAAGAAAAAAAAAAAAAAGTGCTTTGCTCAGAAGATTGTTACCTTCTGAATAGTGCGAGAGTGTCAGGAGACTGACACAGGAAGCTCCTGCCCCAGATCCAAAAATAGTAACTCTTTTTGGGTCTCCTCCAAAAGATCCAATATTTTCTTCAATCCAACGTAAAGCTTGGATTTGGTCAAGCAATCCATAATTGCCTTTTGCAGCTTGGTCCCCGGTACTTAAAAAACCTATAAGGCAAGAAAAAAAGATAATTTTAGTTCACCAGATACAGAGATAGCTACAGGGTATCCACATATTCACAACACATCTTCTCATCTCTTCATCTTCTGGACGTTGGGTTTTTTCTTCTTTTTTTTAAAAGGTCACAGTCCTAGTTAAATGTCTCCAGTACAGGCAGTGGAACTTACTCTGTATGCTGCTTAGTTCTGGTTTGTTTTTCCCTACTGCAGAGGTCATGTTTGTGAAAAAAATGGTTGTTTCCTTTTTGAAATAATTCTATATCAAGAAGATTTTAAACATTTGACACCTGTGAGTAAGGTACAAAAACTTAGGCAGTCATTTTTGTGTAAAACCAGTCTTCCACTGAGAATGAGTCTCCCTAGCACATTAATTTAAATGCCTCTTACCATAGACCAAAAATGTTCTGAACTACATAGCTCTTTAAATTATTGTACTTTTAATATGGGTAGACATACCCAGAAAAATAAATATGAAGAAAATTAGTTAAAAGAACAGGAAAAAGCCAAGGAAAAAAATTCACTCCGATTTCACAGGATATTTATTAGGAAGATAGGTAAATTCTCACCAGTTCAGACTTTGGTAGGGAGATTTTATCTAAACAAAACAGGTTTTGTCTCTTTCCTTGGAAATTGCAGGGAAAGCTGCACTGTATTTTTTTTGTTCCTGTACTATGGTTATCAGATCTTAGAAACAAAGCATGACACATTTGCTTCTTGTCTTGCAACTGAGAACAAAATGACCAAAAGACTAGGACTGAGATTAATTTTAGTTTTCTGAAACCAGTTAAGGTGAAACATTGCTGTTATATACACTGCCTATCATTCACAGTGCTACACCCAAATTACCACATTGAGCTGTGTACTCACTCTCACTCTTCTTTTTAACTCCCACAGACCTTTTCCTGTCAGACAAATGAAAGTCAGAAGTCTATTAAAAATACCTTACAGCACATGATAGTTCTCAGATGGACATTACTGATTTAGGCACCACTGACAGCTTATCAAGACAAAATGAGGAAACCACTTGGCTGGTGTTTCCAAGTTAATTATCAGTTCAGACAAATTTGCCAGAAGAGGGCCCCAGGACTCAGGAGATATACTGTCCTGGAGCAGTTTGGGATGAAAGCATCTGCAATCTTGAGTCACCTTAGCCTTTTCTGACAAGACCTTCATGCTTCTAGAATTGACTGAAAGGGAAGCCTGAGGTCCCTAAGGGAAAAAAAAGTCCTTGCAGAACATTTCACCTGCAAAGGGGAACAGATCTATTTGCTCTGGCTGTAGTTATTTTTTCTGTGATAAGAATGAAAATTTACAAGGTGGAAGTTATTCACAACATGGAGGAAGTGGAAGAGAATGAAAGGCAAGATAAAAGAAGAAGAAATTTAATGTGTTGGGCATTTATACCTGACAGACTTTCACTGCTATGTTCTCTAGTTCTCTATGATAAAATTCCTAGCCTTAAAGTTTAAAAGCAAGTTGACATAAGGACTCACATCTAAATATGGAATGCTATATGGCCTATGCTACAGTGGCATAAATTCCTGCATGCAAGGTTAAACATGATTGAATGGAATATATCACCTTGCACCCAAAAGAATCTTTTTCATATTTAATTAGTAATTATTGATAGGTATTTAATGTCAGCAAGTGTCCAATAAGTGTATTTTTCACAGAACAATTGCTTCAAATGCAGTAAGACAAATAATATCCTTATTGCTAAGTAGTATTTGATATGGCTTTCTCATTAAAAAGTCTCTAGTAATAGCAAGAACAGTAGTTAGAATAGCAGTGAAATCTTTTTTTTTTTCTTCCATACCAATAGGGAAACACAAACAAGCTGTTAATCTATAATTGCCGCTTTTTTTTTTTTTTTTTTAACAGACATGTTTTTCTCTTTTTCACATGCCTTCATTATCTTTTTAGGAGTATCAAAGAAAGAATAACCCACTTGCTGGTTTTGTTGCTGCAGCTCACTGCAATATTCTATAATATTCTATAATTAAGCATTTATTCAATCAGAATTATGACCTCCCTGGGAGAAAGTGACTGTTGTAACCTTTAAAGCAGCATGGTAATTAATATTCAAAGCCTAAACTCTTCTAGCAGCATCAAGCTAAAGCTGGTTGATCTTTGTGATTTTGAATTCTTTCTAAATGTACTAAAAGGTGACTCAGTAAAACTGAAGTCAATGAATATCTGTTGTTAGACAAATGAAGAATTTTTGTTTCCACAGTTCTCTGTTGAATCTCATTAATTGCAAGGATAAATATTCTTAATTTAAAAACTAATTATCATAGCAAAGTATCAGCATCACATGAAACAATCTGAATTCATAAATCTGTCTTTTCTTGATGAGGATGTTTTTTGGTTTTTTTTTTCCATGTTCTGAATACCAAATCAAAATATTTGTTCAAAGTCATTTCAAGAATATCAGGCAAAGAGTAATTATTTGACCAGAAATACACAACACTAAGAATTTTCTTTTTTTTTCCTGTGACCACTGTGAAGATTTCAGGACAGTATCTTCAAGTGTCACTCTAAAATCCCGAACAAATAAGAATGCAGATTTTTGTCCAAGATGGGTAAGTATACTCTGTGTCTTTTACATATATGTTTTAAAGTGCAGTTAAGAATATTTCCCTTTTTATGGTTTGGCATGATTTGAAGGACATTCCCTGATCTGAAAATCCTTAGGTTTGTGTTCTGATAGAACCTGGGAGTTCTTACTATCCTAATGCAACAGAAAAAGGAATGGCAATATAGGAAAAAAAAATGGAAAATATGGAAAACAAAGAGGTTGTGTGTTTTTTGGGATTTTTGTTTGTTTGTTTGTTTTTTACACATAATGATAGAGAAAGTCATTAACCATAATACTCATTTCTTCATTTCACAAATCTGTCTTCCCTTAAATAGTGATTTGGAAGGGTGACCATGGCTCCCCCCCCTCTTAAAAATGCCACAGACAGCAACAGCTGAAAGAGAGGAATGTGAGTGCTTCTCATGTGTGGTTGGGCGACATAACCCAAATTGTTTGGACTGAGTAGTAATGAGGAAATTAGAATCTTTTGAAGCAAAGGTCAGCCTGAAAAGAAGGGTAATGTAGAGAGAGGGAGGTGGGAAGAGAGGAGCAGCTGGACATAGTTTGACATTACAAGAGGTGGCCACTGACATTGCAAACTCCCACCAGCCTGGACAGCACCCTGCTGTGGGGCACCTGCACCAGTCCATGCAGCTGGCACATATGGACCCGCTTGGCATGTGTGCTCTTCATGGGGTGATTTTTTTTTTCCTTGTGTGGTAACAGTGGTTGGTCAGGACTAGCAGGAGCTCACCTGATGCTGGAGCAGCCATATGTCCCACAGGGAGAATGTGGGAACTGCCAGTCCCCTCTGATGGAGCTGCTGGTGACCCACATAGCCTGGGGATGGCTTAATGCACACCTAGCTCTGAATTTGTGTGTGTGACTAGAACTTTTTGGGATTAGTTATAGAAGGATGTTTAGAAATCTGCCACTATTTACTAGCTTTTCTTAAGTGTCTAGTATTGTAGTTTATCTTTTGTATTGATAGTATTGATCCTGAAAGTATAGCTCTCTGACTGTTGGACAGTTATATGTCATTAAAAAATCAATAAACTTCTTTGATACTGATTTGATTTAAAGCACATGAACTGAGCAGTTTCACATTTTATTCCTTAAAAATAA
>JANHGN010018553.1:27057-50212 GCA_024605025.1 Megaceryle maxima
TCTTCTCTTCCCTTCCCTTCCCTTCCCTTCCCTTCCCTTCCCTTCCCTTCCCTTCCCTTCTCTTCTTTCTCTCTCCTCTCTCCTCACTCCACTCTTCTCTGAAGATACACTTCAGCCTTCAGATTTTTTTCCATTGTTTCTTTATTTATCCCTTCCACATTGGTTAGCAATGACGTCTGAATTCCTACAACACCAGGTGTAAAGGAAAGCTTGTATAACAAAGGCATGTGTGATCACAGTAACCTGCCTTCTGTAAGTGAAGAGTGCAACAGTAGTAACAACAATCAATGGGTGGAAACATTGTTCTCTGTAGTCCATGCCAGACTTTAAGGGGGAGATAGGAAAAAAAACAAATGCAGATTTTCGTGTTCTATGGTTGGGGTACTTCAGTAACTGTTTTCAATAACAAAAAAAATAATAATAATAAAAAAAATCCTTTGCTCAAGGAAGAAAATTTTCCACTACTCTAGTAACAGTTAGGACAGGGTTGTTTGTGGGGTTTTTTTGTTTGTTTGTTTGGGGTTTTTTTGTAATTTTATACTGCAGTAAATAGTACAAATTCTCCTAGTGGAAACAGACAGGGTTGATTTATGTGTGAAAGCCACTATTTTCTTATTGGTTCAAAATAGTATCAGAAGTTACAAATACAATTTGGTACTGGTAAATGGCAATGAATTTAAGCAAAACACGAAAGGAAAAAAGTTAACCAGTTATATTTGATTTTCTTTTTCCCATTAAGGGGGAAAATAGAAACAATTAAAGATTAAACTTCATTCTATCATACATTTTATTAGCTACTGTCATCAATTTTAGAAGTGCATCTTGAAATGAGGTACTTTCTTCACTGCAAAAGAAGTACTTTTGCTTCCCCTTCTGCCCATCGTAGGTTTTCTTAAAAACAAAATGCTTAATTTCTGAGACATATCCCTTATATAAAAACTAATGGCAAACTTTGTAAGACACATTGAATAGCCAAGATATCACAATGAGAAGTTAATGACCAGGAAATCTGTGCAAAATCAACAAGCTGCTGCATTTTTATTTGTCTCCTTTTTTACGGTCTTGCTGTATTATTTGTACATTGTTTTGTCTTTATGCATCTTCACAAGTGCTGCCCAGACCTGTATAGCCTGCTGCAATTTGTTCATCGGGCAAAATTCTCACACATAAGATTGATTTGTACAGCATCTGATTAAAAATATGACATAAGCAATATAAATTAGATTGAAGAGACTATGCTTTGGAGCATAATCATGTCTTTTTGTTTTAATTTCTGAAATGCCAAAGTAGGGTCTTTTTTAGAGCAAAGAGAAAATGGCAAGCATACAGCATTCTTTATATTTTCTAATAGAAAAAAATATCACATTTACCACTGTAAAAGAATACCAGCTGAACTCAAAAGTGTTCAAATGTAAAGTGAAATCCATTGGGAACTACTGAGTGCATAGAGACCACAGCTGGTTCAGGGAGTCCCTGAGATACAAATAGTTGGGAAGATAGGGGGGTATTAGAGGGAATTATCATATAAGTATGTCCTGTGGTTGCTCTTCCCTAACCATACCCAAACATCTCAACAGTGTTTGATAACAGGATGCTTGGCTGGATGATGTTTTGGTTGGAATACATATAACTACATATTCCTTTTTGTTTTGACTCAGTGTGTTTTATATCACTTGCCTTTATACTGTCTTATTTCTGTTACTTCTGTTGTTTCTTCTCCTCTTGTGTTGTTATATGAAATTCTCCTTATCTCAAACAATAGGGTTTTGCCTTTCTCACCCTTTTCTCCTTTCCATCACATTGAGGGGTGGGAGGTGGGGAGGGGGTGAGAAACTGGCTATGTGGTGTTCAGGTCCCAGCTGGGTCTAAACCATGGCACTTTCCCATCTACTTTGATGGGTTCTTTCAAATTACTTTTATTGTGAAGACAAAACTTGAATCTGCTAGTCTAGAAAGTACATCTTATTACCACATGGAATGCTGCAATGCAGTCATGTGTGTGTCCAAAATACAGTAGGAGAAAATGCAAAACAAAACTTGTGGGTGGAGATAAAGACATAGTAACAGGTGAAAGAAAGAGAAAAAAAAAACCCCAAAACTGAACGAAAGGACATCACTCACAACCTCCCCCCAGCAGATCAATGCTTAGACAGTCTCTGAACAACAGCTACTTGGAAGCCAAACCCACCCTACTTCTTACTCTGATGTTATGTCCTCTGAGCATGATGTTACATGGCATGGGATACATCCTTAGCCCATTTGAGTCAGCTGTCCTGACTATCATTAGCCCTCCCAAGCTCTTGCCTTCCCCCAGCCTACTGGAGGGAAAAAGTAACAGCCTTGGCACTGTGCAAACACTTCACAGCAGTAGCCAATACACACTCATGTTATCAACACTATTTTAGCCATAACACCAAAATACAGCATCATATGGGCTGCTCTGAAGAATTTAACTATTCCAACCAGACCCTAATTCCAAAGCTGAGGCATGATCTCCACTTCTAAGGTACCTGGATGCTTTTTAGAAGTGCCTATTTCATCAAGAAGATCTGTGCTGTAGATCTATGAAGCTTGGAAATGCTTTTAATTATCATTATAATATACAGATTAAACCTGCATGAATATAAGTCTACATTTATTTACTTTTGATTTTTTTCAACTAAATGATCAATAATATGATGAAGAGGCAACATCTGTGGCTGTCATCCATACTAGAGAAAATGTAATAGGACAAAGAATGTCACATATTCTAAAGACAAACAAGGACATATACAAATAATGGGAAAGTTTACCTCTATGACATAAATAGCAATCAGCTGTAAAAATAACAATGTGATTTTTATCTTTAATTATCAGCTTCAAAAGATTGGAATCTTTTGAATAAAAAAGTTATAGTACATTAGGTGTAATTTTTTCATACTGGGAAAGCCACCAAGTCACTAAGCAGACAATATTAATGCATTCATATACTGATATCAAAACCCAGGTGTTTATAAGTCACTGTGAAATTGAGTAATAAGGGCTCACAACTGTTAAAAAAAAAAGTTACCTAACAGTTTTTGTTGTTTTGGAAGTTTAGGGAGTAGTCACCAGCACTGATATACATCTTATGACTTACACTTAATGCCACAGCCACCCCTTCTCCTGTTATGTCTTATGTAGGAACCGGATGGCACCAAAACTAATCACTTAGTCTTGAGTGTATGAAATTATTAGAAAATTACGTTTTGCATAGAATTTGCATTTTGTACACATTAAGTACCATTAGCATGTTAATTGGAGTGCACTATTCCCATTGACTACAATCATTTTCACTCAACTTGTCTGACTGGAAACATTAATTAGAAACATGTCCACTATCTCCAGTGGAAAAGCACTTGGAATGAGATGTTTCTGTAAATAAATTAACTAACTAAAATAGCACTGTAATGCTACCAAATAAACATAGCAGAGTAACTTTTATTCTGTGAATTCAGTGAAGTCACGGTAGACATCTACTGATGCAACAGATACCATACAGGTAGCATCCAGCTCATAGAGCTTCTTGAAGGGAGATGAGCTGAGTGTAAAGATTCAATGGATGACAAAGAAATAGAAGCAGGATAATGCTCATTCTCTGTATTAGTCCTGTAGTGGGAAAAGACTCATGCAAAAAATATGTGGCAAGGGTCACTACTCCAGTTTAGAATTATGACCTCTTGTAGCTGTGTCAGTAACACCCTTAATACTGTCCTAGGCATTTACAGATCAGCACCATTGACCCACCATGGGACATGAAGATCATCTGTGAAAAAATTTCAGTGATCAAAAAAGTCTGAAAAATGTCTCTCTGATGTATCTAGCACAAATTATGACTTCCAGTGAGCTGATTTTATAGGAGGGTGGCCCCACTATCAACAGGAAAACAAAGGTCAGTTATGATCTCATCACCATTCTGCAATGCATGTCCTCAGGAAGCTGAAACTTTGTGCCTCTGTTCGCATTGTTCTTGTATGTCACATTTTGAGTTTAAGAACGTTTGCATAGCTGGAAGAATGAATGCAGCAAAAATAAATATTTTAACAAATTTTAAAAGAAAGCAAATAATTATGTATCTAGAATACAGAATATTACCTTCAGAATTAAAAGCCTATTAAAATTTAATACTTTTTTAGTTAGAATGGAAATAACTACATAACTGCACAGATGAAAAGAACAAACTCCTTTTCCAGTTAGAATTATGTATTTTTTGGTGTTTTGTTTCAGAGTTTAGGGCTTTAAGAAAGAAATCTGCTTTGACATCTCTAACAATAGCAAATATATACACTTAAGGGGCAAGTTCTTTTTAACTTGAGTGCACGTCGTTGTATGTCCAAAAACTTCAGTTCACTTATTTGTGGTTACTTAATTTCTTATGCTTACAGAAGAAGAGCATGCTTACAAGTACAGAAGTGGAATACAACTGTACCTGGCCCAGTGCACCAGCTGTTACTCACTCAGCAGCAACTGAAAGCCAGAATCTACTGCTTCGGTGCCAGTTAATCCATGATTAAAAAAACCACCCAAGTTGACCTTTCTTTCAGGAAAGATATTTTGTGTCGGTAATATTCAGCTGGCTTGAAGCCTGGGCACTCATCAGTGCTCTGTGGGGGATCTATAAATTGGTTATGGATCAATTTTAGACATTGACTTCAAAAGTGTACTTTGAACACTGGTGAAGCAAAATACTTATTGTTGATAAGCACAGAAAATTAGCACAAACGGTACTGAGAGAAAAGCTGAATTCACTCTGCACAAATAAACTCTGCACTCGTACTATTCCTTTTACCGTCTATTGTGATTTTAATTTCAAATCAATTTCTACTAGTAAGTGAAACAAAATTCATAAACATTTATTTTGTATCATAGCTAATGTTATGTTTAGGCTCACCTAAGAGTTGAGTTTTTCATCATGTCGAGTGCAGTGGATTTTTAAATCATCAAACCACAAGTGGATATTTTTAAGTTAATATTGAATTGTTAAAAATGAGCAGGAATGTTGAATTATTTTAATCTTAATAAATGGTTGTTCTGAGAAGTTAATTACATTCTGACTTCTTTATTGAAAAAATATGATAACGTCCTTGTTTTATTTATTTGTGGTGCACACCATTATGAAGTATAGTGTCAATAACCTATAAACTAAGAAGCATGCTGTTCTGAGAGCTCATGTAAAATGCAGTAGGATTTTCATAGAAATTAGTGAAATCATCTCTGTTGTTAATATTTGACTAGAATTCATAATATCCTTAATAATCTGAAAAATGCTCAGCTTCTTGACAAAGCTCTAAGGAAAGGGACTAGGGAGAAATGAACCTTACCACTTGCTAGTCTGACAGTGACTAATCATTGACAAAACTTTAATAAAATTCCTGGGAGCCAAAAATAAAGCTGAAAAGTGAGACTATTATTAAAAATCTTTTAATGCTACATGCTCTGAATATATCTTCTAACAATGATTAATAATTATACCATACAGACCCCTTTGAGAAAGGCTTTCAACAAGAAATGGTTTTCAACCAGAGTAAATTCTGTATCTCCATCCACTAGGTTTTTTTGTACTAAGTGATCCCTTCAATTTACATTTCCTATGCGACATGTAAAATGATTAAGAACATTGTCAGTGGATGAGGGCAAAGTATCTTACTTAAACAAAATCATGATGTACTAAAGCAGCAGATTTCATAGAACTTGTATAATTATTTTATGCTGAAGGATATTGGCATATGCCAAAACCAAATTTTCTTTGCCATCAGTTTTAAGAAATGTTTGAAGAAAAATAAAATATCTCCTGGTGTTCTAGTTTCTGTTCCTTATTAACATACTCAACAGGTGGTTAAACTTTGTGTTTAATCAAAGCTAACTGTAAGCAAGAACGCAAAGTTTATGAGTTCTATTGCTGAATTTACCAAAATGGCAGTGTTCGGGAGGATCACGTGTGGATACACATAATCTTTTTCACCTCAAGTCTGGTTAGCATGTAATGATGTCTTAGGTGTCTGTATCCCAAAGTTAGACCCTATGAACCTGCAGCTATAGGTGGATTAACTAGGTTGTGCTAAAGCTTAAACTAATTCTTTTGGCCCTCAGGAACCATCCCAATGCCAGATGCCACAAGTGAAAGCAACACTGCAACTGCATCTCCCATCCTTCATATGTCCTTACATGTTGCCTATGCTGAGTGGTCTACAGAGTAGCTTCAGAAATGGCTAAATATTTTTTTTTCATGTACTTCTGTCTCCACCTACTATTTAAAGTGGAGCTTAAGAAGGCTTAGGTAATATAAGGTAATATTTCAGGAATTACAGGAACAGATTTATAGAACTACTAACAATCTTTTTTGTTGTTGTTGTTGTTAGTGACTTCTGCAATAGGAAAGAGTCCTATTTGCAAATTTATTTTCTTTTTTTTAAGTCTTACTATGTCTTTGACACTGAAGTCCACAGAATACATTAAAATAGATTATCTCAGATTGGTTTTGCACATCGTGAATCCCCTGTGAGAAATAAATGGATTTAAATAATGTGCCTCAGTATTCACAGTTCAAAGTGAATCAAATCAAGTTTGCTGCATGTTCAAATACACAGAATATTCTGAGTTAGTGTTTCTAAGCAGGAGTTTACCACAACAGTAAAATTATTATGTGCCACAATTACTTTCGATAAAAAGAAAAAAAAAACAAGTATAAACACCTTCTTATCACTTCTATAGCCTCAATAATCCAATCACTTACACACAGACATCTTAAGTATTTTAAACTATACTTCAAAAATTCTAAGAGCATTCCTAAAGAAACAAGATAAGTATTTATAACTATGAAGTTTGCCAAAAAACTTTCATAATTAGGTAGGCTTTTTTGGTAATCAGAGGCATTTCTTCAGCTTAGAAAAAAAAAAAAAAATTGGAAGATAATAAAGTTAAATCAGTGAAAACATGAAGTTGCTTCTTTGTTTTAACACATTATTTTGAAAATTTTCTACAAAGATATGAATAAGTATGGAAGGTGATTATCAGTCTTGCCCTACCACATTATCCTAATAGGTGAAATATTTTTTATTATTTTTTACCAGTCTTGATCGTGATGTGGTTTAGAAGATATACGTACTCATTCAACTTTCATAGAATCATAGAATGGCTTGAACTGGAAGGGACCCTAAAGATCATCCACTTCCAACCCCTGTGCCAGAGGCAGTGACACCTCCCACTAGACCAGGTTGCTCAAAGTGTCATCCAGCCTGGTCTTAAACACTTCCAGGGATGAGGCAGCCACAACCCCTGGGCAACCCATTCCAGTGTCTCACCACCCTCATAATAAAGTACATCTTCCTAATGTGTAATCTAAATCCACCCTGGTCTAATTTAAAACTGTTGCCCCTTGTCCTATCACCTCATGCCCTCATAAAAAGTCCCTCTTCAGATTTCCCGTAGGATCCTTACAGGTACTGGAAGGCTGCTATAAGGTCTCCCCAGAGCCTTCTCTTCTCAAGGCTGAACATACCCAGCTCCTTCAGCCTGTTCTTGTAGGAGATGTGCTCCAACCCTATGATCATCTTTGTGGCCCTTCTCTGGACCCTATCCAACAGATCCATGTCCTTCTTGTGATGAGGGCTCCAGAGAGGGATGCATTACTCCAGGTGGGGTCTCACAAGAACACAGTAGAAGGACAGAATCACCTTCCTCAAACTCCTGCCCATGCATCTTTTGATGCAGCCCAGGATACGGTTGTTTTTTGGGGCTGCCAATGTACATTGCTGGCTCATGTTAAGTGCTTCATCAACTAGCACCCCCAGGTCCTTGTCTGCAGGGCTGCTCTCAATCCACTCGTCACCCAGCCTGTATTTGTGCTTGGGACTGCACTGACCCAGCTGCAGGACCCTGCACTTATCCTTGTTGAACCTCATGAAGCGGTCATGGACCCACCTCTCCAGCCTGTCAAGGTCCCTCTGTATGGCATCCCTTCCCTCCAGTATGTTGACTGCACCACACAGTTTGGTGTCATCAGCAAACTTGCTGAGTATGCACTCAATGCCACTGTCCATGTTGCAAAAATGCTAACCAGCACCAGTCCCATTACTGATCCCTGAGGGACTCCACTCATAACATGTCTCCATTTGGATATTCATCCATTGATGACAACTCTTTGAGATCATCCATCTAGCCAGTTCCTTATCACTGGTTGGTCCATCCATCAAAGCTGTATACTTTCAGTTTAGAGATGAGGATGTCATGTGGGACAGTGTCAAATGCTTTGCACAAGTCCAGGTAAATGATGTCAGTTGCTCTTCCCTTATCCACTGATGTTGTGATCCCATCATAAAAAGCTACCAAATTTGTCAGGCAGGATTTGCTCTAGGTGAAGCCATGTTGGTTGCCATCAACCACCTCCTCCTTTTTCACGTGCCCTAGTAGAGTCTTCAGGAGGATCTGCTGCATTATCTTTCCTGGAACTGAGGTGAAACTGACTGGCATGTAGTTATCCACATCTTCCTTATCTCCCTTTTTGAAAACAGGGGTTATGCTTCCTCTTTTTCAGTCGGTAGGAACTTCACCAGACTGACATGTCTTTTATAATATGATGGAAAGTGGCTTTGCAACTTCATCCACTAGTTCCCTTAGGAGCCATGGATGGATATTATCCAGTCACATGGACTTGTGCACCTTCAGGTTTTTTATATGGTCTTGAACCTGGTCTTCTCTTACAATGGGTGTATCTTCATTCTCCTAGTCCCGGTCCTTGCCTTCTGCAACTTGGATGGTGTTGGTAGAGCTGGTATCTAAGAACTTTGCAGTTCTTAGCTTCAAATTAAGTATCACCTTAAAGATTTTACATGACATTCAGTTAAGCTTATTCTTAATCTTTCTATATATAAGCATGAAGCACAAATATAAGATCATAAAAATATGATATATGAATAACAGTATAACCATACATATAAATTAGAGGGGGGAAGGGACTTTTTAAGTCAACTATTCTATGACACGTGGTCTGATGGGAGATTTTCCTATTTGAGTTGCACTGGGAAGGGGTTAGACTGGATATTAGGAAAAAAAATCTTAACAGAAAGGGTTGAGAAGCACTGGAACAGGTGCCTAGGGAAGTGGTGGAATCAACATCCCTGGAGGTATTTAAAGGATGTATAGATGTGGTGCTAAAGAACATGGTATAGTGATGACGTGGCAGTGCTGGGTTAATGGTCAGACTTGATCTTAAAGGTTTCTTCCAATCACAACGATCCTATAATTCTCTGATTGTTCACTTTTTAATTACCTGACAGTATTTTTGTACCTAATTATTCATGCCTTTAGTGTTCTCTGATTTTTTTTGTTCTTATTACATTTATAATAATGGGGAGGTAAAGCCTATCATTAAAAATAAGATGAAAGAAGCAACATGAAAATTTTGGACATTTTAATATAAAAGGCACTTACTTGTTGGTAGCTGAGTTTGTGCTACAATAGCCAAAACTGTTTTATAGCACTAAATCATTATAGTCTAATAAAAATTAATTACTATTCTCTATTTTTAAGTTGGGTTTTTGTTTGTTTGTTTGTTTGTTTTAACAATCTCAGGATAAACTTACTTTGTTCTGGCTAATCATTTTACTTATTATACTGTTTATGTTAGTGTGTCCATGTAGTGATTTTAATACCATGTGAGAAAGCTAGAAATACTGGTATAACGAGATCAAACTATAACTGCCTTTAGAACACATTCTGAGGTTTCTAAATATCTCTGAATTATGTATGCTTTAGCTCTAGATTTTATCTTCAGGATGGATTCAGTTTTGCCGGTTTTTGTGAGATCACTGGAGTTGCAGTAACAATCCCCTACTCTCAGTGGTGATTTTGGGGAATACCCTCCCCATCTTCTCAATGCACACTGCTGTTTTACTGAAAGCAACAAATTTAAGACCAAAACAACACAAATCCTTGATCAGTTGCTAGAAAATGTTCAAAATAGTATCAAGAGTTTTGCTTCTTAGAGAGATACAAATAGTAGGAGGATCCTTCTCACAGGGGTAAATTTTTGCAATGGAAGATTACTCTTCATAAAATCTACTATAGTTATTGGGAAGAGAGAAAGACAAAAAACCCCACAACAACAAAAAAAATACCCCCAAAAAACAACCAACCAACCAAACAAGCAACCAAAAAAAAAAAACCCCAAAAAACCCCAAAACCCAAAATCAAACAATAAAAACACATCACCTTTTCTATACTTCTAAGTATGTTACAAAAATAACTGCTTCTTTAAAAAACAGTTCTGAAGATGAGAAGTTCGATTTCTGCAATTTTGTCACTGAAGTAATCCACCTTCTCACCAACGAAAGAAGGAGTTTAATGCTATTAATCTCTAAGGGTACAGCAAGCATAATCTCAGCACATCCTGATAGGTGACACCAGGGGCAAGCAAGGGAAGCACCCACAGAAGTGCATCTTCCAATCCATCAAAGTGGTGTTGAAAGGGAAGGAGGTGATCACTTACTGCTCTCTAAAGAAACAAGTAGGAAGGTGGAAATTATAGAATTTCCTCTTGGGAAGCAGCGCAGGTCAGAAGGATGGCTGGAAAGACTGTTGTCACCTGTAGGGGCTAGGCAAGGTTAACACACTTCACATCTATGGTATTTCACATCTTAATTTGTAGTACAGCTTCTTTTACAAAAAATGAAACATGTTGTCAAAATCTTCCACGTGGATCTTATTCCTGCAGATTCAGTCCAGCTCTGCTTCTGGCATTAACTGACATGCATTAAAGCAGCAAACACCCTTGATACACCCATGCTTGATGTATCATTAATAAAAGATGAGAGCCTTTACTACTCTAAATGATCCTCAATGTGTTGAAGTTAACTCAGATTCTCTACAAAACAAGCAAAGCTAAGAGGTTATAGGGCTCAAAATCTAGCAAAATAGTTGTGAGAATATAATTATCACCCAACAGTACCAGGCATAAATGATGAAGAAATAAATCTATCTGCAGCAGAAGAAACTATGGAAGTATTTTACATAGGGTAGCAGGACCATTTCCAGAGTTTAGGTTGGTTACTAAGGTGAGATAAAGTCAGATCTTATGCAATAACTCTCCATAGCAGAAAAATTATCTGAGAAGCCTGAAAAGCTTTGATTATATATGGTTATAAAGCCAAAAATACTTATTTCCTGAAACCATTCTGGTGCCTTCAGATTCTTTAAGATAGTAAAATATTAAGACAGAAATTCCTAAAAGATGAATTAAATATACAGAAAAGGTGATATTCCTCCTGCATTTGCACATATACATCTTATTTTATGAAAAGTAAATGTTAAGTACAGGGATTTTGTTGTTTCCATCCTATATTCTTCTGTTTCTGAAAAAGATGGTATTTCAAACAGGAAAATAAAGGGTTAGAAACTGCTCAATATTCGTGTTTTGCGTGTTTCAAAATATTATTATAAAACTAATAATTTTCTGTTTGCTATTTTTCAACTGACGTATGTTACAAAAATAACCGTTTCTTTAAAAAACAGTTCTGAAGATGAGAAGTTCAAATTCTGCAATTTTGTCTGAGCTTTTTGTGCTGGTTTCTCCAGAAACTCAGAGATGATTGGTTGCTCCTATCCTTTGATTCCAGGAATTCATAAGCTTGATGAAAAGAGAGCAAAAGTGCTTGTACAAAATTAAACCATCTTTATATTTCCTTCTACTATCATGTATTCAGTAACATAATCCTAAAATTAAAAGACTCTCAGTCCTCTGAAAGTTAATAAAAATAGTTACCATTAACCACACTAAAAGCACTTTCACTACATGTTATCCTAGATTATTTCTCAGCAGAAGTAATAATATATAGGAATGACTAGACAGAACTCTTTTTTTTCCCCTCCAGTCTAATCCACTTGTAAAGAATACTGACAATGAAGTGTCAAGTATTACATAATTTGGGGAAAAAAACTTAATTTGTTTTCATATTTGGATCCCCATAGCTATTTCTCATCTCTCTACATACAGCAGATAGGAATGAAATTATTCTTCCAATGAAAAGAAGCAAAACTGAGGGTAACTTTGCAGAAACATTTCTTCATGTTATGCTATAAGAGACAAAATTAAAGGACATTCTCATATTTAGGCTTGTACTTCATTGAAAATTTTTAGTAAAACTAATTATTGTTGACCTTTTATGTTAAAATATATTTTTTGTATCTCTTTACCCTTAACAGAAGGGTAAAACAGTAATTTCTTTCTTTTGCAGTATGTGCCTATTAAAATTATTATTTAGTCTCATAGGTTACTATTAAATTGGAACAATTTTGTGTCACCTAGATACAGAACAGAAGGCTACTTTCTATAACTAATACATATGAACAAATAAAGCTATTACAGATGGAAATTATTCTTTATTCTACTATTTCCTTTACACTTCTTTGCCCTTTTTTATTACCATAACTTCATATAGTGACAATAAAAACATTCTTACTGAAAAAAACTGCAAATCTAGCAGGACTTTATGGTCTTTCTTGTACATTCAAAGCATTTCACTAGCTAATTTTGTAACTGGATTATTGTGCCCATTCACTAGATTGCTGGCACAAAGAGGCAGTCAACATTCCTAGCTTTACCTACTGCTCTAGCTTTATTTGGATGTAAATATAATGCAAAGTGTCTTCCTTTAAAAATGCATATGATTATCTTTAGTTGTATCTTCCAAGTTACATCATGGGTCAATTTTAAAGGAATACCTTTCAAAACAGTGATCATAAAAAAAATTAAAAATACATTATTTTGAATATGTGCTTGTAGAACTGCATAACTTCTTAACTGTTATGCAGAAATTGTAATTAACTTTTTTTTTTTTAATTTGAACTGTATTTTTTTGCCTTGTGCATGTTTTCTGTACATATTGGGCTTCTTTGGAATTTTTATATACACATATGTAAGTGTGTATTTCGTATTCATTAGGAAAAAATCTGTCTTTTGTCAAACACTTCAACCCATTGAGTGGTATTTATTGCTAGAAAAGGAAAATTAAGAAAAACAAATTGCTAAACTGGAAGAAGGTTGTAGAACGTATCCTCTGGACAGTGGTTGCTTTGTTTTTGGCTGTGGTTTTTTGGGTTTGTTTGTTTGTTTTCTCATGGGAATTTAAACAGTAATACAAATGAAATTAAAAATAAATAAATAAATTTACTCAGATCCCCACCGTTTTTTCTTCCCTAAATATTTCCACCATTCATGCACACAGCTTCCTTTTCCCTCTTCATCTTACACGCTCTTGATTTTTCTAGCATGTCTGAATAGTTACCCAGTTTACGAGAAAGATCTATCATGACTTGGAATATGTCCCCTGGGGCTGAGCATATCTATAAAATAGGTTTCCCACATCTTGGGTGAATACTACCTGAGCTGTTTCTACACACTGCCTGTTCCTGAATGCAAGTCAGACTGGGTCTGAAAGGGAAAGCTCCCAGCAGTGTTTCCTTTCTGTAGGATGATTGCTTTCTTAGGAGAAACTTATATTCTAAGTCAGTCTTTCCAAAGGTCTTCAGAGCAGCCTGTCTTCCTCCATTGACTTCATTACCAACTTAAACACTATATTTTTGTAGAATAAACCCTAATTGTGGAGTCAGGCACCTGCAAGGTCCATGGAGAGTGTCTGAGTTGAGCATCTAATCAAGTACAAGTAATTAAAAGGCAGGGCTGCAAAACAGACATCTCAACATCTCTACAAACATAAAATAATCTCTCCAGAAATAATTTCCATTGCAAATGTATACAGGATACATGAGTAGCGGTAAAGCAGCTAGTGGTAATTGAGATTTGCCTAACTATTAGTGGAACTTTCAAAGCACCCTGGATATTATATGTGTCCTTTTATGTGAGTTGGTGAGTTGTTTGTCATCATTTGCTGAATTTGTTGCATTATGTAAAGAGACAATTTTGCTTGCATGCTACTTTGGGATCAAAGCAATGACTCACAAGCACTATTTATCTCTTTGCGACAACAAGTCTTTGTAACAATATTCTTGCTGAAGGTATCAGAGCTCCCAACAGGACATAGAATTTTTATGGTGCTTTTCTTGTTCTCTAACTATTTCATGGCAGGTCACCAAATATTTTTGTAAGTGGGTCATTGAGCCCATTCACAGTTGTGTGTTTGGTTTGGTTTGGTTTGGTTTGGTTTTGGTTTGGTTTGGTTTGGTTTGGTTTTGTTTTGTTTTTATCCAAGATTTTTCAATGAATTAATAGCCTCCTGAGAAAAGAGATGTATCTGCAGAGATGTATCAGCAGTGCATGGATATATTTATCTGTGTTGTCTAATACCAGAGCATAGTGTCTGAAAATGAAAATTAGAATAAGAAAATAACCACCTTGCTGGACAGAAGCTTAGTGTATTTTTAATAACTTTGTTTGACCTGAAATATTTGATGTGAACACACACACACATACTAAAAAAAAAAAAAAAAAAAAAAAAAGCATAAATCTAAATATACATAATCTCCTTTTCAGTGAGAAGATAGATGGATACAAGGATTTTCATTTTCATAGGCTGATTTAGTTCATTGTTAGTACATCATACCTACTGCTTCCACATCTTGAACTTTAGGTCATATCCATGCCATTTGACAGAAATTTTCAGCTATACACAGAGATGAAAATCTGAGTGACAGGTTCCAAGTTTCCTTGTCTTTCCAGGTTCCCAATACCCTCACTTCATAATCTGGATTTTTTTTAAAAATCCTGTTTACACAGAATATTTAAGAACCTAAGATTCTTTTCAACTCAAGTGAAATAAATGCAGTGAATTTGGGTTAAAAACCTAGATCTTTTTTGAGTTTAACACAAAGAGACTTTATCTGAAATTACTACAGGTCTATGTCAGTGTTTCTTGTATCACCCAGATAAATAATATTGCAATTAAATATTAAAGTAAATATTACAAGTTATTAAAGTAAATATTACAAGTTATTAAAGTAAATATTACAAGTGAATGGATCCCTACTGCTTTGCTATTCTGAAAAAGGAACTGGTGGAAAATGTGGTTATGCAAGAGACACAGAAGTGCATATAAATGCTCCCTAGGCACACCATAACTACATGCTGCTGAGTACAGGCCTACACAGCCATTTCTGTGGTAGGATTACTTTCATCTCACTCCTCCCTGCCTTCTTTTACATAGAATCATAGAATGGTAGGGGTTGGAAGGGACCTCTGGAGATCATTGAGTCTAACCTCCCTTCCAGAGAAGGATCATCTAGGGCAGGCCATGCAAGAACATTTCCAAGCAGGTTTTGAAAGTCTCTAGAGAAGGAAAATCCACAATGTCTCTCGGCAGCCTGTTCACAGTGCTCTGTCACCCTTGCAATAAAGACATTTTTTGTAGTGTTGAGGTGGAACTTCCTGTGTTCCACTTTGTGACCATCACCTCTCATCCTGTCACAGGGCAACACTGAAAAGAGACTGGCCCCTTCTACTTGATACCCACCCTTCAGACATTTGTAAGCATCAATAAGATCCCCTCTCAGTATTCTCCAGACTAAAGAGTTACAGGTCTCTCAGCCTTTCCTCATAAGAGAGATGTTCCAGCCCTTAAGCAGCCTTGTAGCTCTCTGTTGGACTTTCTCTAGTATTTCCCTGTCTCTCCTGACCTGGTGAGACTAGAACTGGACACAATACTCCAGATGTGGTCTCACTAGTGCAGAGTAGAGGGGTAGGAGAACCTTCCTTGACCTGCACATACTGTTCTTTATACACCTCAGCATACCAATGGCCCGCTTTAGAGTTAGAAAGTAGAGTTATCATTATTTTACAAATAAAGAAACTGGAGCAGAGAAACTGAAAACCCAAGACACAGAGAAAAATCACTTTCAAAATTAATAATTGAATAAAGAATACATGGCTCCTATTCCTTAACTTGGCATGCTGTAAAGTCACCAATAATCTGAAAGTAAATAAAAACTAACTGATAATACATCTTACAAATGACTGATCCAATGAGGCTAAAACATCCAGGCAACACAATACAAATCCATTTAGCATTACGTTTTCTTCAAATGAAAATTTGTTATTGAAAGCAAAGTACAGATTATATAGTAACAAAGACTGGAAATCATAGCTACAGAATTTATGTGAATGTGAGAGAAGCAATGGGTAGTACCCTACAAGTCAAGAAGACTACAGTGTGATAGACTGATGCTATCTTTGGATATATGAAGAAGTAGTTTCTAAGAAAAGGGGAATGACTTCATCCCTATGAAGGACACTGCAATCCATTCTGAGGTTTTTATTTTAAAACTTTATCAGTGTGAATGAGGTATAAGGCAAAAACTGTGACAACTCAGGAAAATGACAGAGAAAAGCAATAGGATTCTTCTCTCCTGCTTTCATATGTTGTCAGTGTAGATAGCTGAGTTAGTCTTCTAGGTCTTCCATAAATGTCACTGATACTAAATACCTACTGTTTTAGGGATACACATTTAATGAAAGTAATCTTATTCTTTAGAGTCCAAGTTTGTGAGATTTTGCAAAAGGAAGATCAACATGTGACTTAACTGCAATGCAAAATACCCTTGTGATCACAAAAACTCACTCTTTTAGCAAGGAAAAGTCATAAAAACCAACCAAACAGAAACCTCACAAAAAGGCTATAAACTAATTCATGACAAGTTCAAACAAGATCTAAATCATGGAAGGTTTTTTTAAATAAGGCAAGCAATGATGACACTTTAATGGCTAGTGCATGATGTTGATACAATCCCACTAAGAGGTGGTTTTCATAGCTTAGAATTTAAGTGAGAAATTATTTTATTCCAGAAAGCACACCTTTGCCTACTGAAAGGCAACTTTGAAGAAGCTGTGTGGCTATATTATTATAATTTCAATGGACATATTATCTTTCAGTCTGGCAATAAAGAAGGAAACTGAAGTTTATGGTCTAGTCTATGACTAAGAGATGACTCATTTTAAATTTCTGTATACCCATTAAAAAGGACATATAAGCTCCTATGTAAAAAAAGCAAATAGTATAGCTAACTATGAACCCACCAGTAGTGGTTGCTGGAGAAGATAACTTCATTATAAAATAAGAATTAAACAGGTAACACTAAGCAAAACACTAGCATAAGAAACCACTCATCAGTTTTGACCCTTTAAGAATTTAAATTTCACAGATTGGTGGAAACTCCTTTTCTTACAAGGAAGGGATGATTCTTATTTCCATGCAAGTTTTATATTAATATGCAACTACTTTATTTTTGTAGCTATAGTTTTCCTCATCAACTTTTTCTTCCCTTACACTACTAATCATACTAGGCACTGGGATGTATTCAGTTCAGATTCCTGAGTTGTACATCCTAAACAGGTGATGACAATTTTGTTAGTGTGTATTGCCATTACTGTATGATAAAAGGTTGATTTTCATCTGGTAACTTCTGACCAGCCATACACATTAATTGGGGATTTGTTCCCTCATCTTGTCCTGCACAGTTTGTTTAGCATAGCAGTTCAGCTGTTTCATACGTTGGCATTAAATCAACATTTCTATAATAAATTTTGCTTCTCTCAGAATGTCTGAGAGACATTGCCTTTTCATCACAGCAACACAAACTGGAAGTCCATTTAAAATGAAAAGTGTTAAGCTGCATAACAAAGTGCATGTTAGTTTTGTCTATGATTTCCTCTGAAAGCATGCTAACCTAGTTTTTCTAGTGTCTTTAATAGGGATTCTGTGTTACTTATTACATCTGTAGTTGAGGATTATTTTCTTCTAATGATCAGTCAATTTTTTATGCAAAATAAGTGTTCTCAGAAATAAAGAGAAAAACTCATAGACTAAGTTTGTAACATATTTCAGATGCATTGAGGGGGAAAATTCAGGGTTTAAATTGATGCCTGGCAAAGAAGCCCATATTACTTTAAAATTGATAATTGTTTAAAATAGCAACAACATAGTACAATCTAGCTGTTACTGCTGTGCCATAAATACAAGGCAATCTAATTATATTGTTGCTATGTCATGAATATTTACATTTCTACATTCTTTCTGTCACTGAAGTAAACAAAAAAGATAAAAATATTTTACACAGAAATTAGCCTGTTCCTAAAGGATTAGTTGAGAAAGAGAATTGAAAATGTAAAAATAATCATTACATTTAAGTTCAAGACACAATTATAAAGACAATAACTGTTTAGACTAAAAGTGTAAATCACTGAAAAAATGTAGTTCAAATCTGCTCCTTAAATTCCATTTTAACTTCTCTGTTACAAGGAAAGAAGGGATAGATAGTAATGTTATGGAATAACAGCAGAGAAAAAAAATAACTAATTTATAACCAGCATTTTCAGAAACTGTTTTTTTTAATTTTAACGCAACAATACATACTAAGCTATTATATCTTTTAAAATGAGCAGTTCAGAGTGGAACTTTTGTGCATTTGCCTACTTATTAAATGCCTCACATATCTATGTAAAAAGGACATTGCCATGAGAATGCAATTAAATTAAACTAAAACAGAGCCCAAAACAAACAGATTCACTGGCCACTTAATAGACCTCCTGTGAGAAGCAAAATAAAATGCTGAAATGAAGAATTACCCTAACCGTTCAAGCCTAACACAGATATCATAGCATAGTTTTGTCTAGTTTTGTTTTGGTTTGTTTCAGCTTGTGGTGGGGTTTTTTGTTTGTTTGGTTTGGTTTTGTTTGTTTGTTTGTTTTTAATTTATTTTTGGTTTAGGGCAGAAAACCTGCATCGGTCCCAGTCTTACAACTACTTATGGACAAGGATAGCTTTGCAAACATGATTAAGTCTTCTGAAATCAATGGACCCAATCACATTCTTTACCGTCTGCAAAATCAGACTGCATATTCTGTAGGAACCATTTCCTACATGCAAAATCCAGTAGCTGCAAATTTAATGTTTACCATCAGCCAGCAGACTAGGCTTTATCTAAAAATACCAGGCTGTGATGCACTTTCCACTAGAGAAGAGGTTTTTCTGTTACTTATTTTCCTGATTAGTCTAAAGCTAAATCATGCAAAACTTTCTCCAATTCCAATAACATTGATATTACAAGAATAACAACTCCACCAAATGGCAGCCCATTTATTAAACCAAAAGACAGAGTTAAGAAGTACAGCTCCTCCAGCAGTAACCAAAACTATCAGATCTCAGTAGAAGCACCATAGCACAACATCCCCTTCACAGTAAATTTTGACACTATAAAAAGTTTCGTAGGTAAGTAAATGAGATCATAGGAGATAAAGAATCAGAAACTTTGCTAAGAAAATGACCTAAACTTGAAACTTTATAAAAAATAATGTGTTAGCATTAGATGAAAAGTCCAAAGAAATATTGGAATTGTATTATGATGCAGAATTTAGTAATACCTATATTATTATCTCTTTTATAAGATGGATTTTACATTTAACATTTAAATAGTTGTGTTATTTTTAAGTTGCAATAGCATAAAGGAAGAAGCCATGCTCAACCTTAGATAGAGCAGAGTCAATGGGAAAGGTTAATATAAAAGCAACATTTTTGAGAAGAACTCTGAGATAGAGAAATAATAGTATAAATAAATAATGCAGAATATTATTAATAATACACTGAGGGTTCTGTACATATCCCATGACAGATAAGGACTATATCCCTCAAAATTCCAAGCAAAAAAACCTCACAAAACTACTACATATAAACATGAAAGTAATAAATTATTAACATTCAGATCTGAGCTATGGACAAGGGGAAGAACCTGTGAGAACTTCCTCTCATCCATAGCAGTAGAAAAAAATCACCTACTACACATACTTCATAATTGTAACTATTAAGATTTTGTTTTAGTCCTTGTTTACCTCAAAACAATGGAGAGGAAAGAGTAGGTGGAATACTACATATTGAGCTCTGAGGCAATATGCACTGTCATTGGACAGCTGTTAGTGGCCTTTCATGTGTCCTTTTTCACAGCTCTTTCTTCCTAGTTATTCCCATGAGTTAGTAGTGAATGTTATTCTTATTATCAAGTTGTCAGGACTGACAAAGGAAGAAAAAATATTAGGGAGAGCTTTTCCCTGTCCTTTAGAATTCAATGTAAACAGTGCTGCCTGCTTCTCTTAAGGAAGCTATACAATAAAAAAACCCCTGTTTTCCTCTCAAGCTAGAGTGACCATTGCTGCTTCAGGTGTTTCTTAGGCACTTTTGAATACAATTTAATTCATGCACACAGAATATATTTAATGTCATTTTATGTTAGGACTGATAGTTAGGGGTACTTCTGTGGGAGAGGGTAGTCCAAGCTTATATCTCTTCAAATACAGAGAAGATGGAGCTGGGATTTCAAACTGTCTCCCTTATGTAATCTTCCCACTTCTTCCACCCCCAAGAAAAATGATAACTTGGTAGATGGATTTTAGCTACACCGTTGAGTGACTTTTTCCAAAACATTTATTCTGTCTTTGATTTGCTAGTGAACTGTAATCTAAATAGATGGATTTTAATGAAAACATTTGCTTTCAACAAACCAGTACTTTTCAACAAGATAAAATTGGCTATATATGAATCAGGAAACAAGATAATAAGAAATATCAATGGCATATTGAATTCTGATTTTTATTTTCTTTCCAACTCACTCACCTCTTCTATACATCTACATTTTATGTTTGTCTTCATATTCTTTCTGATAGCATTTTTTTTTCTTTCAATGAAATAAATAATACAGAATATTAATGTCATAACAGCCAAAACCAAAAAATAATTCCTGATTCATGCTCAAGTTCTACACTCATGAGTATTAGTTTGGGAGCTTTCTGTATCTATGATCAGGTACAGATGAATTTATGATCATCATCTGAAGAATTTCATGATCCTGCTTTAAACCGATAGCATTTATGACAGATCGGAATAGTGAAGGTTATGTGTTTACATATATGTGCTTGTCTTGGCTGGGGTGGTGTTAATTTCCTTTGTAGTAGCTGGTATGGGACTATGTTTTGGATTTGTGCCGGAAAAGAGTGTTGGTAGCACAGGGATGTTTTTGTTACTGCTGAGCAGGACTTACACAGAGTCAAGGCCTCTTCTGCTTCTCACACCATCCCACCAGCGAGTAGGCTGGGGGTGCACAAAAAGTTGGGAGGAGATACAGCTATCCCCAACTGACCAAAAGGATATCCCATACCATATGACATCATGCTAAGCATTATAAAGCTGAGGGAAAAAGAAAGAAGGAGAGAGCATTCAAAGTGATGGTGTTTTTTTTTTATGTAGGGTGAGTTATGACCATTTGGTTTAGTCTTTCTGTGCTGCAGTTAATAGTATCCCTGTATAAAGAGTGACTGGATGCTAGTTATGAAGTATTCTTCAATATCACTTTCAAAATAGCTCCATCCATATACACATTTACCCTGAGATGGCAGTGGGGCTATTTCTTTCCAGTTGTGGGGTTTTTTTTCCTTCACTCTAGATTTCCTCTTCTAAATTCAGCACAAGCTGTTTCGTTTATGAAGATGGGAATATAAATTCATGAAAAAAAAAGTTCATGCCTTTTAAGCCTGGAAATAAATTGTCCTACAAGAAAAAAAAAAAAAAAGTGAGATTGCTAATGAATCTGCTGTCCTCAAGACTAGAAAAATATTTATACTACCGTCACAGATCGTTATCAGTCACATTTCTAGTTCAAGTCTAACCTGACAGTAGAGAAGAATAATATATAAATTTAACAATAATGACATATTCCACTGTCTATTCCATTTCCACTAATAGTGCTCTTTAAGCTCAGAAGTAATTTAGTTCTTGTTCAACTTATTTTCTTTGGTAAAAATACTTATTTAAATTCCTACTTTATTTGTTACTTAATCACTCCTAAAGATGCATTGTCAGTTTATTTCTATATTTTCCTCACTATTTCACTGAAAAAAGAAAAAAAAGGCAATACTATTACCCTCTGATTCATTGTTGCTCTTACAGGGAAGCTGTTAAACAAACCCAGATTATTTCAATGTTTAAATAAATTTAAAATGTGCATAACTTTTTAAAAAATGTGGTGAAAGAGATATTGTTTTATTCCTACAGTATCTCTCTGAAACATCTTTTCCACAAGAGACTCTTAAAAGTCTCATACAAACTATAGGCTTTGTCTCCTGTTGTTCAGTAACTCTTCATAATTCCCAGAAATACAACCAAAACCTACTTTGGTAAATCAGTCCTTCTGACAGTTAAGTATCATCAGTGGATGTTATAGTGGCCGGAAAACTGAACATTGAAGGAAAATGTTAACTTATAATAAAATATTCATTGCAGATTACAAGTGAAAAAATCGTTTTAATTTTTATTATTTCCATAAAATGAAACATTGCTGTAAATTTTTCAACAGAGATAAGAACAGTAAGAGATTAAATCAATTCCCTCAATACAGTATTCTGATAGGAAAGGATGAATTAAAAAAATCTTTGCCAAATCAAGGTTCAAATTCAGTATGTTGTTTGATAGTAGATGTGTAAGACTGCAATTTATATATAGATACCATTTTGTTATGAGAACAAGAGATTAGACAGACTGATATGTGATCAGTTCAGTGTAACTCATTTGACTTATTTGTGTTCTTTGCTAGGACCCAGCCTTCGTAGAGGTAACAACTGAGTTATAAGTCAGTAAGAAAACAATACCTTCAGATTTGCTAATGAGAGCTATTTTGGTCAGGAAAACAGTTCTTCAGGTTCAACCTTCACATTTGGTTTATGGCTTTCCTTTCAGTTTTAGCTCTGTAGAGCACAGAATTTATCAATGTTTGTCTATACAATGTATGCAAATGAGAGAAATAGCAAAGTCTTTTTATTGTGGACTTTACTTCTTGTCAAAAATTAATTACTTCTAACTCTACAAAGAAAGGAAGTCTATCTTTTCAACAGAGAAGAAAAAATACAAAATGAGAAAAATTTAAATATGATTAAATCATTCATAAGTGGAAAAAAAGTACAGCTATTACTGTTATAAGTACAGATAAAAAAGTGGTATCTTTCCCTTTGTTGCCTTTGCCATCTGATTTTCTTTACCTTGTTTTTCTGTAGTGTACTTTCAAATGAGTATCTCCTTGTTCTTTGTTACTTTTTCAGTTACTGTTGTTATGTGCAAGCTGTACTTAGTCAGTTTTACTGGAAGCAATGTTTTGG
>JANHGN010018554.1:0-17350 GCA_024605025.1 Megaceryle maxima
GGGGGGGGGGGGGGGGGGGGGGCCCGCCGGGGCCCCCGCCGGGGGGCGGGGGGGTGGCGGCACCCGGGCCAGGCCGGGGGGGGGGGCCGGGGGGGGGGAAGGGGGCGGTGGGGCCGGGGCGGCGGTTCAGCCCCGCCGGGAGCCGCCGCTGGAGGCCGGGCGCGGGGAGCGCGGGCAGCACGGGGCTCCCGCCGCCGCCGCCATCTTGCCTCTTCCGCTTCGCCGCCGGGGGACGGGGCGCGCGCGGCACCGACTACGGCGGCCGGCAGGGGCCAGCAGGGCGCGGAGCGCGGCCGGCCAGGGGCCCGCGCGTGTCCTGGCACCGACCCCGGCACCCGCCGTGACACCCCCCCTCGCAAGGCCGACTGTAACCAAACCCTCCCAGGACCCCCACACCCATCCCGTCTGACCCTGCAGCCCCTGTCATCCCCGCCTGGGACCTCCGCACTCCCCCCAGGACTTTCCCAAGACCCTCCTGTGATCTTCACAGATCCCCCTGTGACCCCATAAACAATGTAACCCCCTCGTGGCACCTCCATAGCTGCCCCGTGATCCCCATAATCTCTATAAGCCACTCCTGGGGCCACCCCAGCATCCCTGCAACAACCCTGTCCCCAACACTGCTCATCCCCATAACCCCCGCAATCCTCTCCTGTGACAACCTTCTCTTCCCCGTGACCCTCCTAACCCCATAACCTCCTGCAGCCCCTCAGGGTCCCCTGTAATCCCGGCTGTTAACCCTACGTAGCCCCTTCCCGTCACTGCCGGCCCTCCCCACGATCACAATCGCTGCCGGTGGCTGGGCCTCCCCAGTCCCGCAGCAGCATCACACATCCCCGCGGAGCAGCAGCCACCGGCTCCTCCGCTTGCTGACCCCTTCCCGGCTGCCCATCACAGTCCCCGAACCAAACCCCACCCATAGCCCCTCAGTGCACCACCCCAGCACCGCGTGGGCAGCGGGCTGAGGAAGGGGCAGAGACGGTGGGGAGCACCCAGCAGCCCTGCAAGGGCGGGACAGCCCATCAGGGAGGCCAGCAAGGACCCCACAGCATCCCCTGCCCCTCCTGGCTGCCCCACCCTGCTCCCCACCAGCTCAAGGATGGACACTGGGCTCGTTGGTCACTTTAGAGACATTTACTGCTGGAGGTATGTCCTGTGCTGCCCGCAGCTGCCAGCATCCCGCTGCAGGGGCCCCGTGCTGGGTGCCAGTAGCTGGTCCTCCACCTTCATCAGTTTGACATGTGCAGAAACTCCTCGTCCTCTGCAAGTGGAGAGAGGCACAGGGTGACGAACAGAGCCACAGACCTGCTCCTTGCCCCACGGACAGGTGGCAATGGCTGCTGCTTACCACTTTGTCCCTGCTGCCAGAAACGCGGGAAGCAGACTAGACCCTCTGTGCATCCCTGCACGGCTCTGGGATGACATTTCATGTCCCACCACCCACCATCGTGACATTAATGCGCTTTACGCTGGTGACAGGTATAATAAAAGATGAACTCTGCTCTAAGACATGCTACTCCAAGTTACTCTGGCTCTATCTCCCATTTGTGGGGTCACGGTAAGTCCCCAGCTCCTGCCCCATTGGGAGCAGGCTCACCCAGGGCTGGATGTGGTTGAAGACCCCTGAGTTTGCTTCTCTCTGTGGGAAGATTTCCCCTGGTTCTGCATTCACCTGAGGGCTGAGTGGTGCTCATTGTGTCTCCCAAGGAGGTTCAATATGGAAAGCCCTGCTCTGACTAGAGCTGGAGGGTCTGACAGACATCACACAGAGGGTACAGTCCCAGAGGGGGGCCCTGGTTTGGTCCTTATTTGGTGTCAGAGCCCCTGCACCCCTCCAAATCTTTCAGCCAGCATCCCCTGCCTGGGCACTGTCACCTCCACTGCTCCCCACTGCACACCAGCCTGCTTGGGGCTGCTCCCCTTTATCAAGACTATTTTGCAGGTCAGTCATGGCCTCAGTACATCTGCAGCCTCTACCCCCCCTGTGCAATACTGTCTGGAGATTAATGACCATATTCCCCAGTCTGTCAGAGTCTCTGATCCAGAACAGATCCATCCCGTGCACAGCACAGAACCATTCCAGATCTATCTCAAACCCATTCCACATTTATCCCCATTCAGAATATACCCATCCTGAACCCATCTAGACCCAGGACAGCCCTGTTCTCACCCCAAGCAGATTCAGCACAACCAGCCCCAGCCCAGAGCAGGAGAGGAGACGGTGCCAGCAGCTGCCCTGGCTCCGCCAGCACAGCGCAGTGTGGTGCGGGCAGGCTGGGGGTACCTGCCAGTGGTGGGGCCCCGCAGTACTCCTTGCACTCCTTCTCCGAGTAGAACTGGTTCCCGTTGCCCTTGCAGCCTCCGTAGCTGAAGGTGATGCACTTGCCCTGAGCCGCGTCGAAGGCCCAGCGAGTCACCGGCTTCTGGCAGGGACCCAGGACGACGGGCAGCCTGCAGGCAGCTGTGGGGACAGGGGCTGCTCTGAGGACAGGGGGTTCGGGCCCCCACACCTCCCACATGGATGCCAGACAGATGGGGTTTGAGGCCACTCTTGGATCTCCTCTGATGCCTCAGCAAAAGCATGTTCCCTACCCTTGCCCTGCCCGGATGTCTCCGGGCAGTCCCGCTCACCCTCCGTGCGGCAGGCCTGCAGACACGCTTTCTCCGAGTAGAAGTTGTTGCCGTTGCCCAGACAGCCGCCGTAGAGGAAGGTCTCACAGGCCATGGAGGAGGAGTTGTAGAAGAAGCGGGGGAGCATCCCGCTGCAGGGCCCGGGGTCCCGGCTCAGCCGGCAGGAGTCTGCAGACAGGTGTGGTGAAGGCTGTCACAGGCAAAGGGATGGGGGGCAGGGGGCCACCCCCTGCAGCCTCCCCACCCTGCCCTGGGACGTACCTTCCTTATTGCCGATGTAAGAGGGCAGGGGTCCTGCGGCCGAGCCCTCCTCGGGGGGCAGGACTGCTCTCCGCGCCCTCTGTGCCAGGGAGGGAACACAAAGATGCCATCAGATCCTGCCCATGGGACCTGCTGCCCACCCCCTCATCTCTGGAGCCCCGCTGCCCCTGGGATGGGCTACGTCAGGGACAGCTCTGCTGAGTGCTGCAGCTCATGTGGGCTCCAAACCTCCTTGGTGCTCCTGGCCCATCTCCAGTCATTCAATGACCTTGGGTCAACAGACTGTGATTCCTCTACACCTCATGGTCTTCCCAGCCCTGTGCTCATCCTGGGTAGGGTGCAAGACCACGTGTTGTGGATAAAGACACTCAAAGTCCCCCTTGAGCTGGGGATGTGTCTCTGCTCTTGTTCATGCAAGGTGGTGTGTTGTTCCCTGCTCTGAACTGGGTGGTTTCTCCTATGGAAGTTCCATCCCCCCTCAAAAAATCTTCCTAAACCCAACCTTGTGAGACTGGGAGGTGCTGAGTGACGGTATCTGAAGGACCAGTGGGGTGTTGAGCTGCCTGTCTATCCCTGGGGTTCTATAGGGTAGACACTGGGACACTCACAGGTAGGCAAGGAGAGACCAGGCCCTGCATGCAGTAACTTTCACCCCATGAAAAAATCAGAGTAGGAAAAAGGGCCACTGCCTTCTGCTTGGAAACAAGCCATGGTGCCCACCTGGGCCCCAGGACCCTCACCCTGCAGCCTCTACCTGCCTATGCCCCTGTCCTTGCAGACAAAGCCTGGCAGCAGAGATGAAAGAGCATCTCCCAGGGCTGCTGCCCAAACAACATGTCCTGCCCACGGATCCTGGTCCTTGGACAATGGGTCTCAAGTGAGTTTGGCTTGGAAGAGATGTCCCCAGTCTTGATCTATCTCAGGAGGTCCCAGCTGGACCACTCACCTCGGGGGAAGTTGCAGTCTCCTGAGGAATGCATTCACCTGTCCCAGATGACAGGAGAGAAGATCAGCAGAGTGAGAAGGGAGATGTCCTGACAAATTCACCATGCACACACAGGACCACAGGGAAGGGGACATCCTCACAGTTTCACCCCAACATTCTTCCCCTCTTGCTGCTTTCCACCTCCCACTTTCAGGAGCATCACCCTACAATCCCCACACCCACCTGCCTCATGCTAGCACCTTCCGAACCCCAGTCTGATCAAGGAGCCCTCAGGTCCTAGGAGCACCCAGCCATGGGGGGCAGTGGTGTCCTGTACCAACACAGCATTTCAGGTGCATTGATCTGACAGCTCAGCAAGGACCCTGCTGACTGGAAGCTGGTTGAAGCCTGACTATATGTGGCCTTATGTCCTTCCTATCCCATCTCACTAAAGTTCTCATCTCTCCTCCCTCCATCCTGAATGTTCCCTCATCTCCCCATCCTCACACGCCAAGGAGGAGCAGCCCGAGTGCACTGGCAAGATGGGGGCACAGGCAGCGGGAGAGGCACGTGCATTACAGGGGGTTACCTCTGTTGGCCAGGATGAAAATGGAGTCTGCAGGGATGCCCACCTCCAAAGCCAGCTGCTGGAAAGCTTCAATGAGGTCCTCCCGCACCTCTGGACTCCTCCCTGGGCAAGGAAACAGGTGGTGAGTGGGGTTGGCATGCAGCCCCCAACTACCCAACAACCTGCAGAGCTCAGTCAGCTGCAGGCAGGCCCAGTACCAGCCTCCTCTGTTATTCTTGACCAAGAGCTTGGAAAAAGTGGTTTTAATGTTTCTCAGTCATTAAAGACAGAATCTCCTGCCACTTCAGGGCCTCAGTTTCTTCCAAGCAGATATTGGCCACCTTCACCCCAAACAACAGGCTGGTTTGGATGTTCATTGTGTGATGTGGCTCTAAGATGAATCATAAGACAACCTCTGCAGTGCCAAAGATGAGCTGGTCCAAGGCACCACTTCCAAAGCCATGCTCAGGTCCCTCAAGTTCAAGGGACCTGAGGGACCCTTGGGTGGTGTTTCTGAGCTGCATTGGCCCACCTCAAAGACTACTTGCCCTCAGGTGCCATAGCCGGACGTACCGTACAGCTTCAGAGTCGTGCTTGGGCCAAAACTACTTTTCTTCTTCATCAGAATGACAGCATATTCTTCATAGTTGGTGCGGAGCACGTAGGACCGGATAGACACGTCCCATTCTGGGTGAGACAGACACAAGGGAACATCATTCCTGCCCCTCAGGCAGAAATGGGGCAGTGTAAGACATCCCCAGAGCTAGAGGCTGAAACCAGGCAGCTGATTCAAGAAACCAGCTGATTTTTGGGAAGCAGATTCTGATACAACCTCCCTTTCACCAGCCTTTCACCTCCTGGTTCACCAGCCTCTTCTTACCCAAGGGGACTGGAAACCAAGGGTTGCAAGCAACTAAGATACCACCAATGCTCCTGAAATGTGGCTGGTGAGACCCTGCCCCAGCCTGGCACCTTGGAGACTGGAGTGATCTGCTGGAACATCTCACAGTACCGTGCCTATGCAGGGACAGTGCTGAAACACCCCCTTTCCCCCAGCTTCACTCTATACTTGTGCTGGAAACGACCCAAACTGTGGAGTGTCTTCTGAGCCCTGCTCTCCTGAATGCCATCCCCAGCTGCCAGCTGTGCCTGGTGATGGTTCCAATCACCCAACCATGCCACAGGTCTCAGTGCTGAGCAGGCTGGCAGTGAGTCCAACTTACTGGGGTTATAGTAGGTGTATTTGCCAGGGGTGCTGGTTTTCTGGTATTCTCCTGAGACCTGCATGCAGTCACCTTGCCTGGAGGGAGGAGGAAGACAATCAGCTGCTTGGAGGGATCTTTGTCCTGGTTATTGCACAAAAATAATGCCTGGGCCACCAAGGCCATGTCAGAGGACCCCCAAAATTCCCCTGCCCAAGGCTTTGGTTATTTGAGCCAAACCCAGCCATCCAGCCCCTCCTCGGGGCTCTGATGCAGCCAGAGCAAGCAATGGCTGTGTCCTGTCCCAGACCCTGGGAGACAGAGCACCCGTGGGTGGGGTGGCTTTGGAAGAGGTTTGAGCACCCATGGCAGTGCCCCATACCGCAGCCTGGTGCTGGCGGTGCTGATCTGGTTGGAGCTGGGGCCAGGGCCCAGCACCAGTGTGCCCATGCTGAACTTCTCCTTGTAGTTCTTCATCCATGTGCAGGTTGTGCCGATGGCGATGTCATACCACTTCCCATACATCTGCAGGGAGAAGAAAGGCACGTCTCTGCCACTATCCCTCTGCACTGAGCTGGGACATCTGGTTTTCTGAAGAGCTGAAATATTCAAGGCCCAGAGAGCAGCTGGGTTCAGGGTGCTGAAGCCAGAGCTGTCGCAAGATTTGGGAAGCATATCAGCACTGAGCAGGATTTTGCTGGATCCCTTGACCACCCGGCAGGGCTGGAGGCATCAGGCTGGCATCCTGCGTGCTGGGGCTGCCTGTGGGCCCTGCCCACTCCTGGGCAGATCAGCAGATGTCTCAGGATTCATCTGCCCTGGCTGCTCAGGCTCCAGCCACCCTGCCTGGGTGTTTGCCGGGGTGAGGTCATCCCAAAGGCTGGTGCTGTCAGGCTGGCACCCCCTGACCAGCACCCAGGGAGGGCCACCCTGCCAACACCTGTCCCACACAGCCTGATGTGGACTTAGGTATTATCGCCCTTCTTTCAGAGGAAAAGGAAACAGAGCTTTCCCCATCCCTTCTGCCCCCAGAATTAAGGGACTGCAAGCCGCTGTTACCCGCTCAGCCTCAAAATTCTCCTGCACTTGGATATCCTCATCCTGATCCCCGATGGGGGTCCCACTGGCCACGGTGAAGAGAAGGAGAGATAGGAGGCCCCAAAACATCATGGCTCGTGGCTTCAGAGTGCTGCTGAGCCCCAGCGCGCTGGCGGGATCCTGGACTCTGTGCTGTCTGCACTGCGCAGCAGCATGACCTTCAGACTGGCCGGTGGGGCTGGCCAGACTGGCCAGGGGGGCCTACCAGGGGGTGTGAGGCAGCTGATGGCCCTGCACAACCTCAGCCATGTGGTCCCAGGGCTCGCTGCTGCCCTCGGTGGTGGTGAGGATTTGCAGAGAGCTGGCCTAGGGGGCAGGAGGGGAGGGGACCATTCTTCCTCCACACCAGGCTGAGCTTTTCACCCTCACCTGTTCCTACAGCTGCCTCTTGGCACAGAGGTGGGACCAGGACCTGCCAATCTCCTTTATTCTACCTTTATTGTGGTATACATAAGCCTGCCCTGGTATCCTGCAAAGAGCCCTGATGGTGCCTCCAGCCCTGGCAGAGCTGTCTGGCCCTGCAGGGAAGAGAGGACTGAGGGGTCCCCAGGTGCTCATCCCAGGCTGCCTAATCTTGACCAGTGTCCATTGTGAACAGCTTGCACTTACTGCTCCCTTTCTGGACCCCCTTCTGCAGAGGTCCCAAGCTGCTGGCCAATGCCTGGGATCCAGCCGGGTGTCACACACCGCACAGCAGAGAGGTGCGGGGCACACACCACTGTTTGCCCTCGGAGGATGATTAACTGAAACCAAACAGCCCGAGGGAAATGGCAAACAGAGCAAAGGGCAGGAGCCCTGCTCTGGGGCTGTTACGGGGAAAGGAGGGCAGCGCCAGAGATTCCCTTGCAGCCGCCGGCTGAACCCCCACCCTCCTCTGCACCGGGGCCACCAATGGGCCAGTCACGCGGGAACGATGGATGCGTGGCCGGGCCACTGCTGGAGGGGCACTGGAACGGACAGGGAAGGCCTGAGCAACTCTCCACACACACGGCTTCGTGCCACTTCGGGTGTCCTCGGAGCACGGGGGAATTTGGGACGCGGGGCAGAGATCCCTTTGATGAGGCCACCTCATCAACCCGCCCTGAGCGTCCTCCCTCGGGAGGAGGTCCCCAGCCCCAGCCCCCCGAGGGAGCCGGCGCTGGCCCCGGGCACCCTTCCCCGCGCAGGGCTCCCGCTGCCCCGGCCTCTCCAGCGCTAGGTGGCAGCCGGCGGTAAGGAATGAGACAGCCCGGCCCCGCTCCGGCCCTGCTCCGGCTCCGGCCCCGCTCTCGGCCCCGTCGCGCTGCAGCCCCCGGCGGGCGACGGGACCCCGCCGTGCCCCCCGCGGCGGCCCTTCCTTCGGCGGCGGGGCCGAGGAACGTTCCCGGGCGATGGGGACCAGAAGCGATGGGCAGTGGGGGCTGGCAGCGATGGGTATCAGGGGCTGGCAGCGATGGGCAGTGGGGGCTGGCAGCGATGGGTATCAGGGGCTGGCAGCAGTGGGCAGTGGGGGCTGGCAGCGATGGGTATCAGGGGCTGGTAGAGATGGGCAGTGGGGACTGGCAGCGATGGGTATCAGGGGCTGGCAGCGATGGGCAGTGGGGACTGGCAGCGATGGGCAGTGGGGGCTGGAAGCGATGGGTATCAGGGGCTGGCAGCGATGGGTATCAGGGGCTGGCAGCAGTGGGCAGTGGGGGCTGGCAGTGATGGGTATCAGGGGCTGGTAGAGATGGGCAGTGGGGACTGGCAGTGATGGGCAGTGGGGGCTGGAAGTGATGGGTATCAGGGGCTGGCAGCAGTGGGCAGTGGGAACCAGCTCTGAGAGCTCTGCAAGGCAGGCATTGGCACTGGCTGCACACAGTGGAGCAAGAGGCAGTGGCCAGTGAGGCAGGACCAGTGCTGCCTGTGCAGGGCTCCCGTGGCACTCGTGCACAGAAGTGCCTTGTGGGGACAAATACACCCAAACAGTGATAGACCCAGGGTTGAATAACACACAACATGCTCTTCCTTGGGGACCAGTCTTCTTTACTGGGAGCACATGTGCCCCACTCTGGGACCTGGCAGAGCAAGGAGAAGGATCCATGAACCTTGACATTGGTCATCCTCCTATGGCCACTGCTCAGCTCATGTCCTCCCACTGATGGAGCTAAGGGCAAGTGGAGGGAGCTGCTCCCCTCCAAGGTGCAAGAGCTGGGGAATCTGCAGACCTGGGACACATCCAGACCAGTCTTCTCCTCTTCTATACACATCAACACAAGTGTATGGCTGTGACTGTGGGCCCAGGGGCACCATCCTTGCTGGGAAGGTTGAGGAGCAGCTGCAGTGTCAGAAAACTCATCTTGTGCACGTTGTCTGTGCTGAGAAAGGATGGGGAAGTGGTGCAGTCCTCATCTCCTTGTTCACTCGTGAAAACATACTGTGCCTATCCCTGAGGCTGCAGCTGCATTCGTGAGGGATCACTGGATGGCTGTTTTCCCAGGAACAGGGATAGAGAAACCCCCATGCTGCCAGAGCCCAGCGCTGTAATGAAACCTCTGCAGGACATGGCTTGCCAGGGGGGGGCGCTGCTGGGACCCTGAGGTTTGGGGACCTGGGCTTGGGCATCCCATGCATGGCAGCTTCAGGGCAGACAGGTCTGGCTGCTCAAGGAGGGATGTCAGGGAGATGGGGCAGCAGCAGTCCCGCAGGAGCTGCCAACTTGCAGGAAGTTTAGAAAACACTTTGGTTTCAGACCAGTGTGGATGGAAATCAAATGCAGGGAGAAATCACCAGAAAATTCCTGCAGACCAAATTCCCCTGGCCCCACCAGTGCTGAGAGGCACCAACCCCCAGCAGCCTCCATGGAGACACAGCAATGTTGCAGGGGCACAGTGGGGCTGGTACAGTGGGGCTGTCACGGTGGGGCTGGCACACATGGCAGAACCTGGGGGAATACCAGGCATGGACAGCAGCACCCCAAGGCCCCATGCCCTGACTTTGTGGCTGGTGGCACATCAGGTAGACCCTCAGAAGTGAGGGCCACCAGGACTCAGTGTCCAGACGTAGAAAAAGGAAATGTTGTTCACGTGGGCCTGACTTCTGTCCTCTCCCACTGCCCACCAGCTGTATCATGGGTTAGAGGAGACATTCCTGCTTCATCCTTTTGGTGTTGTCCATAAGCTTTTCCAGTTCCTCTCTGAACCTGCCACTGCTGCCTGTCTCCTTTCCACCAGCAGCAGCGAGCTCAAGAAGTTCAATCCCTGTGATGTAAAACAGTTATGTATTTTCTGTTTTAAACTCATCACCTGCTGCTGCTCCTTGCCCCAGGGATTGCTGGAGGTAGACAGTTGCACGCTCATCTTGTTCACCACATTCACAATTTTGCAAACCTTAGTCTTGTCCTCCCTTGGTCTTCCCCTTTCCAAGCAGGGGATTCTCAGCCTTTCCAGTCCCCTCTCATATGGCAGGTGCTTCATCTCCACAGTTGTTACAGAGCAGGGCTAGAGAAAGCCAACTCCTCTATCTCCTGCTTGAGCTATGAAAACCAGAGCTCAAGCACCCAAGGTGAGGGCTCGCCAAGGTTTTCTGGTTTCTACAGAGCACTTTCCATCTTGTTCCAACACCCTTCTTGATCACATAACATTCTGATGATGTTTTTTGGCTGCTGCTGCACATTAGAAATTCTGATGGCTCCCAGCTCTCCTCCTGAGTTTAACCACCTGTCCCAAGCTCCATTCCAATGCCTCACTCTGACCACTTGAAGCATCACCTTCATTTCTCTACACCAAAGCTCACCTGCTAACACTTTGCCTTGCCACTTGGTTTTGAGGTCCATCTGGAACTCTTTGTCATCCTTTGGCCATCCAGAAGAGCTCAGTGTTATCCATGAACCTGAAGACTGCCCTGTTCACTCCCTTCTCCTAGGGATGGATGAAGATGTCAAATATAAATCTGGTCCCAGGACTGAGGGACCCCACTGCTGACTGTCTTCCACCCTAAAGAGCCCTACATGTTACTTCTGATCCTTCAACCACCTTTCAGTTCACAGAAGAGCCTTTCTTCTGCTCCCACAGCAAGTTTGCTTGTTTAATAACTGTTGATGTGGTGCCTTATCAGGAGCTTTCTGACAATCCAGACAGGTGATGTCCTCTGGATCCTCTGTACTTGAGACAAGGTGTCTCCTTTCAGGGCCCTGCCAGCTTCTCCCCAGCTCAGTGTTCAACCACACGCTCAGCAATCCTACCCTTCTGTTCAGGCTCTGCTGTCTCACTGGTGCTATGGCAACGAGAATCTCTATTCTTTTATCTCCCAACATCCCATTTCTGTAGCTGAAAGTTTCACTGTCCACCAGCCTGCTGCCCCATTGTAAGGAGAGGTAGCATGCTGCAGCCAGCACCTTTGCGCTTTCATAGGTAAGTTCTTCCCAGACAGAAGCAAGCACCATCTGTCCTGGGGCACACTGGTGGCCAGCTCATCCCATCAGTCTGGGGCTTCCTTTACATTTACTTCAAATTGGTCTGGCTCCTCTGAGCTACCTGCTGCAGCACATGTGCCAGGCCTGGGGATCTCCCCACTACTGTTGGCCAGCAGATCAAGACGACTCATCATCCTGAAGGTCCCCTTACACCCTGGGCATCCCCTCAGCCCTAGATGTCTCTTCCTTTGGTGGGTTAAGGGCACGTTCTTCAACCAGCAGCAGCATCTTTTCCAGGGTGCTCTGCTTATCCATTTTTAGCTTTTTAGTCTCCCATTCCCAGCTGAATTGCCACGCTTTGTGGACTTCCCTGTTCTCTCCTAGACAAGATTTCTGTGCCTGAAGCATCGGTGTTTTCCGGTGTACCTCTGTGTAGCTCTCCCATCACACCAGGAAAGGGGTTGTTGAACCACCTGATTTTCTTTTTGAATTGTGGCACATTTTACCCAGGCTTCTCAAGGCCCATTTAACACCCTTCAGGTTTTATTCAGGATCTTGGGGTTTGGTGTATTTTTTGATAATATGCTCCATTTCTACATATTTCCCTTTCCTGAACTTATGGGATATATCTGTCTCTCTCTGCCCCACTGCACTGTTGAACCTGCTAGTGCTGTGGGTTTTAGTGTGCAGCTGTTCCTCCAGTTCCTCTTCAACCTGGTCCTGAGCACTCAAGGTCCAGCCCAGCCCAGCATCTTTGCTTGTGCATTTTGGATCTTGTCACTCCAAGAGGCTTCATTTACTGCACCCACAAACTGTATCTCTACATCTCGTCTTGGTGAAGCTGGTCTATATGTGGGGGAGTAGTCTCCCACCTGCACTCTTGGAGCTCACATGTCCTCAAGTCTCACTTAACATTTCCAGATGACTTACTGTTCTCATCATGTGTAATCTGAATTTTACCTTTTTATTATTGGAGCCTGCAATTTTTACCTGCAAATCTTTCTTCACACACTTTTTCCTACATTGTTTCACTCTATACAGTCCCCTTCCTAACCACAGCCCTCCTCTGGCACTCTGAAAGCTGGTAGCCAGGGCATCGCTGCACCTCAGTAGTTACCATCCTTTTGGTCCTGGTGCATGATGCCATCTCATGCAACCAAGCTTTCCACTTCCCCTTGTGCTCTCAGCGCTGGTGTGAAAGCAGCTCCAGTTCTTCCCTTGCTCCTGGGCCAGCCACCTGGCAGTGTCAGGGCTCAGCACCCTTCACTTCTGCTTTGTGACCTTCTCTGAATATACAGGGCCCAGTTTGTCACCCAAATGCCTTTTTGTCCCCTAGCTGTGGCTATGCTCCCATCTGAGTCTGCCCAGGCTGGGGCCTCAGGAAGGTCTCTGCATTTGATCAGGGCTGGTCAAATTATGTTTTTAAAATGGCTTCAGTTATGACTTTAAAATAACAGCTGCCAGGAAGGGACCTGAGGCTGCAGGCACATGGGCTGGGTTTTAAGAGGTGATGTGTCCCACAGCCCCTCTCCCTGGGAACAGCATGGGGTGCCTGTGCTCTGCAGTAAGTTTCTTTTCCATGCTTCACAGAACTGCTTCTGCTCACGCTTCTTCACATCCTCCTCCCTGGCTGCTGGGTGCTCCTAAGCTTGGGGACTCTGCTCCTACCCCAAGGTGTCTGAGTTCCACCAGTCCAGCTGTGACAGAGGGGAGTCTCTGGTTCTTCACAGGCTGGCTAGTATGCCAGCTCCTGCCTGTATCTCCTTGCACTGGGCTTGCCATCTCCATGCCAGACAAGAGGGTAGTCAGGGATGGTGGTACAAGGGTGGGTGAGGTGAGGTGGGGACTTGCCAAGGGACATGAGTATCACAGAAACATCAGAGGATGCTGCCTTATGTTCTGTGGGTTACAGAGTGCTTGGGAGCACACTGGGGCCTGAGGATGAGCTTCAGGATGAGAGCAGGTAGGACCACCAGCATGGCCAGTACATCTCTGGTGCTCTTGAGAAAGCAAAGTTGAGTGTCTGGCGAAGTGCAGAGCAAAGGAGGGTAAAGGCTGGACCAGGGAGGGAAATGCAACCAAATCTGAGGGCTGCAACAGGCACAAATCACCCCAGGCTCACAGGAGGCCTGGGGGAGGATGAGCAGAGATATCCTTGATGGAGACAGGCTGGGACGGGCTCCATTTGTGGCCTGGGCACTCATGTCTTGCCTCTGAGTGTCCCCTGGCACGGACTACCCGTCAAAGCTGGATGGCAGATGTGGGCCTGCCAGTGCAGACCTGCTGGGCTGCTGATTGGTGGCATATGACCAGTGGTGGCCTGTGTCTCAGGGCTGGTGCTCAGCCACCTCTGGGTACATGGGACAGTAAGAGGGGTGGATAGTAGAGCAAGAGATAGCTGGGATAGCTAGTTCCCTAGAGCCCTGAGGCTGCCCATGTGCCCTCCAGGACATCCCTGGGTCTGGCTGCGTGGGTGCAGAGGGATGGGAGCTTCACCTTAGGTGGAGATGTCCACCTGACTGTGTTGGCACTTGGAGCAAGGTCTCAAGGTGGAATTGGCAGGGTCGTGTGTCCATCTGGGAGATGTGTTGGCATACTCAGCAGCGTGCCACTGGGTGCCCCTGTGTGGGTGCATGTGCTTTGATCTACCCAGTCACTGTGTCTCCAGTCAGAAGCATTGGACCAGGCACCAGTACCCAGAGATTTGGGGACACCTGTCCATACGCCCACACGTATCTGTCCACACAGGTCCTTCTTCTGCCCTGGGCCTGTCTCCTCCACCCCAAAACCCCAGGGGATCCTTCCCATGTGTGGCCAGGGGGTGATGCCACCACATCCTGATCCTGGTGATGCCACCCCTCCCCAGGCTGCCCACCGATGTGGTTGCCCAGCCATACAGATGGCTCCTCTGCTGCGCCAGGTCGCAGCCTCCACCCTCACGTGTGGTTGCTTTTTGTGTCCCTTCTCACTGCGCGTCAGCCTCGCCCCGTCCCTCCCGCCCCTCTACCACCCGCACCCCCCGGCGCAGCCCCCACCGGAGCCAGCCACACACACAAGTGAACTTTTCTGCGTTTTCCAGCAATTAAAAAGAATAAAGCAACAGTTGTCTCCAGGCAGGGCATGGATCCTGGTGACCCTGATTTTCTGTGTGGCTGGGCAGGGTGAATGGGGCTATTGAGACCCTGATGACTGGCATCTCCACTCCAGGATTGTCTCCCCTTCCAAGTCCCCCTCCCCACACTCTCCTCCTCCCTATCCTCCTCCTTGCTTTTAATTTCCTTCCTGCAGAGAGCTGCTCATCCCCTTCCCATTGGCCAAAGGGCTGAAAGGGAATGGAGGAGACAAGGGAAGGATTAAAGACGCTCTGCTTAGGAGCAGGCAGCCTGAATACAAGATGCACCGGCTGGGAAAGAATGGGGGCTTAGTGGGGCACCAGATCAGACCCGCCTCTGCCGCATTCAGCCCGACCTGCATTCCTGCATTGCTAAGCAGGGACCTTTCTCCCTGGCTGGCCTGTCAGGGGGATGCCCTGGATCTATGTCGCACCTGCTGCTGCAGGTAGACCTGCCCAGGATGGTCCCACCGCTCTGCACCCCTCCGGATGCAGCCATGATGGAGGACAGCAGGGCTACAGTGTTTGCGGGTCCCTTGGGCCAGCCAGGCCAGCCTGGAACAGTGTCTGCAGCCTTCCTTGTGAGGATGAGGAGGCAGTTGGGGCATCCCCTGGACCAGCCTGGCAGTGATGTGGGGCAATTCAGGTCTCTGGGATGTTCACAGGCCTTGGTCCAGCAGAGCTATGGGCCTCATCCTGCAGGGTTGGCACAACAGCTGCAGGAACTGTTGCTTAGTGCTCAGAGGAAGAGGGTTGGAGCCTGCATCAGGTCTTGCACATCTGGAGAAGGGTTGGGACACTTCAGCTATAGCCTTGGTGTCAGAGATGGTGGTACCTCACTGCTCGTCATACATGATCTCATAGAAGACTCCTGCAAGAATCCATGGTGTTCACTGCCCTCCTCAGCACCTCCTGCAGCCATGTAGTTTGGGGTGCATGGTGGTTTCCATTCATCCCTTCCACTGATCCCATTTACCCCACACCAACAGCATATGCATGATGCAGGACTTGTCATGTTCTGGTCTTTGGGCTGCTCCAAGCGCAGGTCTGGGGCAGGGTGGATTTTGCTGCTGGGGCTGGTCTTTGGGAGGGGCTGGATCAGGGGTCATACCAGGAATGAGGGGGCTCCAAGGGTGATGGTAGGTGATGGCCACCTATCGCTGATCGAACCCATGAGGAGACACATGGGGAGTCACCCAGGAGTAGAGCGGTGGTGTCAGCAGCATCTGGGTATTTCCGTGCCTCTTGCACCCTCCATGCCAGGTCAACCTACCATGTCTTGTCTCAGGTGAGGAGCAGGTAGAAGTGAGTCACCTGCTCAGGGTAGTGCAGGATTGGTACTTGCTGGTAATATCTGGCCGAGAGCACCCCCCTGGCCAAGGCAAGGTCGGTGCACTGAAGCTGGAGCAGCACAGCCCCCTCTGTGATATTACCATGGTGGGTAATCCTTAGAGTTTGCACACACAAGTTGGACACAGATCAAGTTTGCACACACAAGGGAGCCACCCCCCTCCTCTGTGAACTGGGACTCAGACTGACAATCCTGTCAGGAGCTGGTTTCCTTCACAGGATGGGGGGAGGTTGCTCTCAAGGCCTCTTTGGGTCCCTACTCACATTCAACCCAGAGAGCTCTTTTCTGAAGGAAAATATCCCTGGTGAAACCCAGAAGGATCCCAAAGTGCCAAGACATTTCCAAGCTGAGAAGCTGGTGGTCTGCACTGGGAAGCAAGGACAGGAGGGATCAGCAAAGTCCTACAGCCCCCAGGCATCTGTGAAGGCACCCCAGGGATCCCATGCTGCCAGGAGCATCCTGGGGACCCAGGTTGCCAGGCAGGGACACACCTCAGGACACTATGCACACAACCACAGGGCCCTGCCGTGCAGGGACAGGGATCTGAGCTCTGATGTCCCATGCAGTTGTTTATGTAATTTTAGGTTTCCTGATGGTTGTCCCACCTCTCACCATCTTCTGGTCTAAATCTCTTGCTGGTCTGGTCCCTCATGCACCCCAAAGCTGTGCAGCATCTGCAACAGTTGGGATGGAGCCTTGGTGACTATGTGAACATGGCTGCAGGAGACCGGGGCGGGACCTGGCTGAGATGTTCTGTCAGGGAAGCCTCGATCACCTGCCAGACTCTTGACTGTATTGATACAGGGCAAGATTCAGGCACCAAATGATAACCACCTTATGCCAGCTGAGATGCCCCAGGATGCCCAGAACATCTGTGCAAGTCTAGGAGATGGGATGGCCTCCAGACCCTGGGGCAGAGGACGTGCAAGATTGGTACCTGCTGTCACTGGCCAAGAGCACCCCCCTTGCCAAGGCAAGGTCAGTGCACTGAAAGTGGAGCAGCACAGCCTCCCTCTGTGTTATTACCATGGTGGGGCAGGACATGCACCTGGACAGGACACCCCAAGCAGCAGAAGGAGCCCAGACACTACCTCAGATGGACACCACAGGGTCAGAGCTGAATCCCACCCCACCAACCTGACCATGTACAGGCAGGGTGCCAGTTATTGCTGCCTCCTGATCACGCACGTGAGTATCACAGACTCCATGGTCCAGCTGGCATCACTCAGCTTCAATCTTCACATGATAAGATCCACGATTTTAAAATGTTTTTATATATTTGATACTAGAAACCCCATCTCCTGGAGTTCTGTGACTCCAGCAGAAACCTGGTACTTGGAAGAGCATGAAATCCTTCCTGGGGGTGCATCACCACTTCCATCCCAGAAGGCAGAGGAAAAAAAAACCGCTCATCTAGTCCTCCTCCAGAGAAGAGTCTTATCCCTCCAGGCATCCTGCCACTCACCACCAGCCTCAACAGTTGACATGGAGCCCACCTACACACCCACCTGCATCACTGCATCTGCTCACTCAGGGAACAAGGTCTGAGGTCTATTCACCAGAAAGCTGCTCCTACTCCAGGGCAAAATGGGTAGGAAATAATCAGTTTTGGTGTAAGGGATCTCTGCTACCAGTACGAGGCACCTGCCCTGTTGGCTGAGCACCAGCCATGGTGAGGCAGAGAGAGAGCCCCTTGCTTAGGGACTGGTGGGTACGTCACTGTGGCTTTTGGCTGTGCCTGGCTCTGCAGGAGCCCTCTCCCTCTCCCTCTCCCTCTCCCTCTCCCTCTCCCTCTCCCTCTCCCTCTCCCTCTCCCTCTCCCTCTCCCTC
>JANHGN010018555.1:0-15977 GCA_024605025.1 Megaceryle maxima
CCCAAAAGCCCCCACAAAAAACAAAGAAACAAAAAAACCAACAATAAACCAACCAACCAAAAAAAAAAAAATCACCACCACAAAATTCTAAGAGTCCAACAGAGCCGTCAAAGGCTGGGCTTTAACATGTCTCTTACAGAGTCTCAATGAATCTTAAAAATGCAAAGTATTCCTAATTGTATTAGAATAACAATGAAAAGACAACATGGGTTCAGATCCCTGTCTTACCAAAAGCTTGAAAGCAAATAATTTCTCCTCCTTCTGCCCAGATCATCAAACTTATTTCTGCAAGCCATTTGTGGAGTGAAGGTATTTAGTGGACAGTCAAAGTACACCTCGCAGCTAACAGAAACACAGCAACGTATCTGACCTACCTCACAAGATCCAAGGCCTGGGAGATGAGGCCTATTTCCCACTTTTCCACAAACTATGAAATTCAATCAGCAATTTCCATAGCTTGCCTAAAACACGGTATATCCGTTAGAAAACGTAAGGGTTCACACTCAAGACTTCAAGTGATACATAAAGCTATACACCCACAGAAGTTACTCCAAATGTTAGTTATCCTTCCTGTTAAAATTCAGCACTGCTGTTCCAAGTCCGAATTCATCTACCTCCTGCTTCCAAATATTGGATTTCATTAAGCTCTTTTCCTGCTGCATTACAGAGCTGTCTAGCCCTGAACAATGGCTGATGCTTAAAACTTAAGTACAGGATATTACAAACACTCATCTAATATTCATTTACTATTTTCCAGCCAAAAAAGAGGATCTTGTTATTTGGACAATTCTCCTATCTACAGCCTGAAGCAATGAGTATCTACATGGATAGAAAAGTTCAGTCTAGGCAGCTCTTTCATAGCAAAATCTACAATGCAAATGCTTAAGGAAGTGGTGCTTAAAAACAGCAGGAAAAAAACTTTCTTGTGCTTGATATAGAAACAAATGTGTGAATATCTATTTCTCTTTGTTAGCCCTTTATATGATAGGATTTCTGTATCTTGGTTCAGCATGTGAGACTACATTTAACCCAAGTATCTTTAACACTATTGCTCTGCAAATACTGTGCTAAGTATTGCTCTATTAACACTGATACTGGGTTTCTTCAGAATATACCTGATAAGAAACTGCCTGTTCAGAGAACTGGGATTTCTTTGGGTTAGGTTTTGATTTGTCTAGGGATTTACTTTAATAGAAAACAAGAATGATTGTGTTAGCATCACTTTAGGGAGTTAAGGAGCTGCAAAAATAAAAAGCTTCATTTTATACAAACATGCAGTTCATTCACTGGGATAGGACTGCTCATACACAATGGATGGACAGAAGTGGCTGTGAACAATTAATAATGTCATAATTTTAAGAATCTCTAACTGAGCAGGTTAAAACAAAACTAACCTGCCTGAGAGTACCAAGACGGCAGACCAAAACCACGATAGGTTTGCCTGTATAGGCTTCAGGAGATAAACAGGATCATGTCATGTAAAAGAAAAGTGTACAAAACAGAAATAAAAACCAAAATGCAGACAGCTTTACTTCACAAAAACCTGGCAATCTCTAGCAGAGTGGGGAATATGACTACCCTTATACTTGTGTATATTTCTTACTCTTTTGTAAAAAGATTCTTTCATTGTCTGACAACTTCAGTCTGTTATACCAAAGATGCAGTGGCAGAGATGGATAAATAACGTATGACCCAACTTCTGAGCTTCATTCTTCTTCAGGCAATCAGTTCTCAGTTTTCTACTCTAGCTGCTACACACATGGCCACTTCACAGCAAGTTTTTCCTCACCAGGTCTTTCACCTCCTCCCAGGGTAACCAAGGCCTGGAGAAGAACATTTTCAGAGACACAGATAGAGCACAGGACATATACAAATCCCAGCAGACTGGAGCTGTCAAAAGAGAGAACATCTACATAACAAGAAACCCCCAAAAACCAAAAACAAAACAAAACAAAACAGAACACCACAAACAAACAAAAAAAACCCACCACCCAAAAAAAAAAAGCAAAACCCAAGAAAACCAACCCAGAAAAAACCCACCACCACCACCAAAATATATATATATATATATGTGTGAGTGAAGAAAAAGGGGGGGGAGGGCTGAACTTGAGCGGGGAAGCTGGAGAAGATGGTTAAGTGTCAGGTGCTGTCACTGTGACCCTGCACAGACAGCACAGCACAAAACTCTCCCCGCTTCAGATGGAGCTCCAATGCCCTGACTGAATCCCGCTCCCGAGAGATGTGGAGAAGGGTTTTGTTTCAGCTGCTGGCAGCTGCCACACAAACAGGCTTTCCAGCCACTGTTGCCTCAAGCTCCTCAAAGGACCAGTGATCAGGGAGGTTTTAAAGAGATGTGCCCTTTGTGCCCCATTCCCTCCACCTGTCCAAGGAACACTGACATTTCTTGCTCTAGGAACAACATGAGCAAAACCACAGCTATTTCAGGTAGTTCCTTCTCCTGGCAAGCAGAAGACAGCATTAAAAACTAATCAAAAGAGTGGACAAAACATTTATTGAAATAAATCAAACCAGGATTTACCAGGGAATGCGATTAATTTTACAATGACCAGAAAACTAGGAGGAAAAAGTTAATTCTACCACACTTTCTTCAACAAAAATTAGACTGAAATAGCTGCACATGCAAAAGAGCACACCCACTGCAGCATTTACTGGCTTACTTTACAAAACTGTAGCTATACTGAGTACACCTGCCTTAAGAGGAAATAAAAAAAGGTGGGAGGCAATTTTTAGCAGTCTGAAAGTTTGGCCACCCCAATGGGATGGCTGATTCCTTCCTAAATGTGGTAACAAGAAGCAGCAACAAAACTTAGTTGTGAATCATCTCTGCTTGATGAGAAACTGTGTCATGAAGAAAAAAACCTTGCTTCTCCCTTTGCCAAAACATAATCTTCCTTCTCTCAACTGGAATATACAATCCAGCTGCTTAACACTGCAGTCCACCTGTCTTCACCCTGCACTAGGACCATGTTCCACCATTGCTGTTAAAGGAGGCTTGAAGCTATCATTCCTGTGGGAACACATTCTAGATTACATTTCTGAGAATGATTCCTCTTCCGGACTCTTCCCAAACCCAAAGCAATAAATTCAGTTTGATTGCTGTCATCATGCCAATTCCGGGAGATAGTCAATTGGTGCCAGCTGCTAAGATATCATCTGAGTTGCTTCAAGACAGAAATCAAATTTGCATCAAATACATTTTGTAGTGTGAGACTAGTCTGAGTCTTCAGGTTCCTTCATGCTTTTCTTTGATTGTTTAAATTTAAACTTCCTCTCTGAGACATTCCCGGCAAGAGAGCTTGCTCCCTCATCCTGTGCTTCAGCTCACAGACTTTTGCCCCCATATTCTCTTAGTTTCCCAACAAGACTGCACTACAGAGCAGCTGAGATTTCTCAGCATTTGCAGTAGGGTGGTGCAGGACAGTGTGTCATGCCACACCACCACTTTAAATATGAATACTAGTATGTCTCAGATCACCACCATTTCCCCTTCTGCAGAAGTTACTAGAAACTAACAAAAAAATCATGCTAGGCCTGAAGAATGAGCAGAGACCCCCCCCCCCAGATTTGGTATATCCTTTCTGACAAAAAGTAATAGCAGATGCCTAAATAAAAATATAAAGAAAATAAGCCTATAACAACACTTCCCAAACGCTCTCCTTCCTTCCCTCCCTCCAGCTATTTGCAGCTCAGGATTTGAACATTTCCATTTCAGTGTTTGTGCATTGCCATTTCAAAGACCAGCCAAAATTAATAAATCTGTAGCAGCACACTACCCCCACTGCAAGCAATGTTTCTAAAGGCCAAAGTCTGTTTCCCAGCCTCCCAGAGCAGAATGACCCCAGTGGTGTGACATTCCAAGCATGAGGGCAGAGGGGCACCCGTCCCCTACCACCACCACCAGCATCAATGCTGCAGCAACCATGCAAGAGTCATAAAGTCAAGGGGAAGACATGGCTGGAGCAAGCAAGTGAAGATGAAACAGCAAAGCTCCACTTGGCTCACTCATTGAAAGCCAGAGAAACAAGATGGTGGTGAAGTCCTACTGACAAAGGAGAAGGTTCAAGTGCTGACACAAACAAATAGAACACTTCTTAAAGAAATGCTGGGAGACGTACTTTCTGACAAAGCCTTTCCTCTAGCAAAACCACTAATATTATTACCTTGTAACAGCCTTTTCCCATGCATACCCAACCTCCCAGAAACAAACAACATGCATAAAAGTAATAAGACCCCTAAAAGTAATACGACCCCTAAAAGTAATACATATGATTCTTAAAGACCATCAAAAAGCTCACACGGTAACAAACTGTTTCCACACACCAGTATCTGTGAACCCCTTGGCACTACTGTACTGGAGAAACAAAACAAACCAAAGGGAATGAACTCCACAAACAGAACACAGTTTGCACTTTTCTGTTCGGGTAATGCAGAAATTAGACTAAACACCACAGAGTAGAAGTCAAGATGGTTTAAGTAATTATATTTCTATCTCAGATGAGCACCCTGAAGAGTGGGCGAGGGAAATTTCTTCTCTTTCCCAGTATTTCATTACCTTGTACTTTTCAAAAATAACGTAAGCGAAAGCAGATACAAACAGGCGTGTACCACAGTGGCAGAGGGAAAGAAGGTATTTCAAATACCTAGAAGGATCTTTTTTAAAAAGGGCATAGAGTGCACCTTTGCCATTGCACTTCCTACTGTTGATGTCATTCAAAGCTTACTTTTCACATGCACATTCTTCAGTTTAAGAGTAAATGACCTGTCCAATATTTTTCTTCGGGTTTTCCAGCAGGTGGACCTGGCAAGGGACAGAGAACTCCCATCCTTTTCCTTTCAGCAGGAATGCATACCCTGAATATTACTTATTGTATGCATTATGAAGCAAAAGAAAAGCAACCTGATGTGCACATCAAGATGAAGCAGGGAGCTTGGGCTCTCTCAGACACCAGCAACTTTCCAGGAACTTCAAGAGTCAAAGGAGTTCAAATTACCGAATTAGTGCAGGCTCCCAGTTACAGGAGAGCGCTATCCCCGTCGCCATTAACCATGCGAACACACTGGAGTGTGCTCAAGCCTGACATGCTGTTCCTTGCCTAAAAAGGCACAGATAAAGCCAGATCAGGTGCTTTCTCTCTCAGAGAGAACTCCCACCATTCAGATTAGGTTCTTGCCTACAGTAGATCCTACAGTTAGACCAAAGGCAGCACTGTAGCATGTTGCTACATGAAAACTGAATGCCTGTCAATGCACGGGGCTATAGAAAGGGAAGGAGCAAGCACTCCAGTCACCCACTGTAGTTCTTGGCTTCCCATTTAAGATAAACTCTGAATTTGGGCAAGGGATCTCCTTTCTGAGCTTGCTACATCACTCAGGGCAGGATTTTGTAAACCCCTTGACAAAAACATCCCTCCACAGCACCTGCTGCCCCCTCCCCACAAGCCCCAGACCCACAAAGCCCCTGCTCTTCATGCTATTCCAGAAGCTGTTCCCAGTCTTATTCAGCCAAAAGCAAGAGACCAAGTGGAGCCCAGTGGATTCAGCCTGAAGCCTCGGTTACCATGCAGCCACTGAAAAATGAGCCAGCACCATGACTGCATTAGGAGGGTACAGGATACCCGCCTACAGAACAACTATCCCAGGCCAAAGCACCATTCAGCTCCTGTCTTCAATAAACTCTGACATGGCACACCTGCCATCCCTCACATACAAGACCTGCTTCCGGTCCACATCTCCTCTCAGGGCCTACCAGTTCCTCTTGCTGGCAAGACAAATGTCTCTTGTCTCTTCCTCTCCCTAGTTATCCATTCCAAGTTGCCAGTGGGATATACAAATCCTGTGCCGCTCTGCTTTATTCTGTTTTTCCCATCAATTAGTTACTTTAGTTACTAAAAACCACTGAAGAATTTCTAAGACTCTGATATGAATTTCATTGCCCCTCTTCTTCTCTGCTAGCCATCAGTTATTTCATGCCACCATGATGAAGGCAAGACAGAGAGGAAACTTCCCTTCCAGGTTTGATGGTGAACAGATGGGAAGGAAATTAAATGTTTCACCACTGAGGCTGCCTTCCAAACTGTGTGCTAGGTTAACACCTACAGGCACAGAAATCAGTACTTACATCAAGAACTCTACCAAATGACCATTAAAACTACCCACCAATTCTACCTGCTTCACTGGCTCCTGCAAAGAGTGTAACTTCTTGATTCTACAAGACTTCTTCCTCGCCCAGGGTGGGATGACACACAAGGAAAGGCAGTGCTGCAGTGGTAGATACCGGGAACCACACTTGCAGAAGCATATTGTAGCTCCCCTCTGAAGCAATACATCCTCCAGTCGACAGTAACAAAAACACAGATATAAGCACAGCAAAGGGCAGAAATTCTTTTATCTTGTTTTATCTGCTGTGGCCAGGAGGCGTTAACTGCACTGCCACAGTCCTGACACAGGAAGAAATGCAGTGTAATTGTACCCCACCAAGAATGGTGCAACAGCCACGCTGTCCAGCCTGGCAGGGCATTTGCTTGAAGGCCCCCACCATGTTTTTGATGAGTGTAAAAGCATTTTAGCTCTCGTTGGGCATTATTAGGTTAGTGCAATTTCAAAAGTTTAAGAGAACCTACATTCCGGAGAAAGGAAAAACATGGGATACAAACAGAAATAGCAAAAGGAATGAAATTCTCAAACCAGAAGATGCTGAGCTCCACAGCTTGGAACGGTCAAACAACTTCCCCCTTCTTGTACACAAAGCAGAGCAAAAATTAGTACAACCCTCTGTTGCGGTCACTTCAGACCTTGTATACTACTCTAAGATCTTCATCTCAGAGTACTTCTCAAGCCCAACTCTCAAAACACAGCCCCCCCATACCACCTGCACCCCAGCCCTGCACCAGAGCCCTCCCCTTCCTTCCCCCTGCCCCACATGCAGCACCCCCACCTCCTTCCCCCGGCAGGGCTGCGGTTCAGCACGTTCCCCTTCATTTTGCCTCCTGTAGCTCACACTTTCCTCTGTGGCCCCACATCCTGCAGCACATGTTCCCCCAAGCCCATGTCCCTCAGCACCACATCCCCCCAGCTTCCTGCAGCTTAGCAAGGAGACATACCCCTTCCCTTCCCCAGCAGCCCCCAGCTGCACATGGAGCAGCCCCAGTTCAGTCCTCCCATCCCTGGTTTCCCATCTGCAATGGCACCATTTTTTAACTGCATTTTACAAGTAAATCACGTGCTCCGCTGCTAGTTTGGGTGCAGAGCCAAGAAACACTCCAGTGCGTGGGGGAGGGGAGCTGATGTATTTTTTGTTTCATGTGCCCAGTTTACCAGGAACTTTACTGAGACCAAGAGCAGAATCTCTCCCCACACCCCTCCTTCACCATCAGCCCCTTTCCCCAGATGCTCTCACAGAAAAGATGCAGAGCAAATGCATGACTGGACAGTCCAGCAGCTTCTGTGACTACAGCCAACCTTGTAGACAGAGAAGAGGTAAGACACCAGCTTTGCACCCCAGCTGGTTATCTGAAGGCTTATGTGCAAGGAGGTGATCTTTCCTATACGACAGTGACAGGTCATGGAAAATTGGTATCGGGAAAAATTTAAAAATAAAAAAACCCCAATAGTTTTAAAGGTAGGGCAGAAGGGAGGAGCATGCTCTGCTGCTCCAGAGGTGCTGGGGTAGTTCCTCCTAACCCCCTGGAAGCATGAAAGTCCCAAGGAATGCTGCAGTGCAAGCGACATCTGATGTCCTGAAACGGCAACTCAAATCTGCTTCTCTGAGCATGCGGTCTGGCCACTGTTACAGACAGCATGCTCCGGTCTCCCACGCAGACAGAAAGGTAGAAGTTGTGGGTTAGGAGATCAAGAGGCTGGAGGTTGCAGTTACAATGCTAACTTACACACACACCTAACTATGGGGGGTTTTTTGTTAAAGAGGTAGTGGGAGGAGTGTTTCAGATCACAGAGGCTGGCTGTAGCACATGTGTTTAAATAAACAGCACCCCCATGCACTTTCACAGAGATTAAGAAGGGACATGAGATTTTTGAAATAAACATCCAGTCTGAATTTTAGAAGGGTTTCACACATGTCCCACAATGAGATGGACGACAACAGGCACAGTGGTGACTCCTAGCTCACACAGAGCTGGGCAATAATGTTTTTCTTGGGTGCCCTTTGCAGACCTCTTTTTAATCATCCCTAGATCTGCAGACTACAAGCAGAGATTTTTGGAAAATAGAAAATCTGGCAAATTTCTAGAAGGCAGATATTTAAATGGGGGGAAAAAAAAATATTTGAGAAAACAGAAAATCCTCACAGAAGGACAAATATTTGCATAGCATCTTTTGTCAAGAGAATGTCTAGGTGTGCAACAAACATTTACTATGCAGCCTGAACAGCCCTGAAGCACAAGGGTTTTTTTCACTGTCTTTAAAGAGATGGAGGAGAAAAGCCAAAGAACTGAAACAAGAGACCATGTCAGCGACAAATCTGTGAAAAAACTCAGATCTCTGGAATTTGATCCTCTCACTACCATGTCTTTCATCCTGCAGAAAGAGAAATGAAGATACAAACAATGCAGTTCAAATCTAATAGATTTTGAGTAGTGTCTCAAAGCAAAAACTGATAGGGGCAGCATTACCGCTGCTGCGGTACCTCAGCGTATCTCACTCTGGGAAGCACAAAATCCTACCTCAATGCCCTACTAGAACCTAATGGATTTTTATTACAAGGTCCAGTGTTCAGAAGTGGAGTAAATAAATAAATAAAAAAACCAAATACACCCCCCCCCCCCCCCAATTTTCCATTGGGTGGAAATGCCACACAACAAATCCTATGTTGCGTTTGACAAGAGCGCAGCCTGAAAGCAGCTTCCTTCATGTCCAAGCTCCAGATCTAGCCTGTCTGGTGACCACAACAGCTTGAAAGCAGTCACCTTGCCCCATCCCCATGCCTGCTTTCAGATTTTCAGGGAAAGAGGCACTTGACTTGCATCTTTAAAAAAAAAAAAAAAACAACCACAAAACCCAGCTGTTATGATATATTTTTGATTTATTCTCTGGTTAAGTTCTTTTTGTTTGTTTGTTTTGATGAATGTTTAATGCTCCTGGCTATATCAGTTTAGATCTTGTTTGCCTAGGGGCATTCAATGCTGCTGTGTACTGTGTTACTGTAATACTAATTTCATGGCCATCTACAGCTTCCCCCCACTCCCAACTCTTTTGCCATTATTTGATTCTAAATTATGTGGTACGTTTTGGCATTGAATTCCACAGTGCCATATCAAGAAAACAGACACTTACCAAATCTCAAGAGATAGCCAGATTTGCTGATTAACAAACAACATACCCAGAACAGCAATGCTCACTGATAAAAGCCCACCCTACATACTGATTGACAAAGACTGAGGACAAGGCAAGGGGTTTAAACTGTAGCTCATGTTATCCCAAAGCATGCAGATCTGTAAATTGCTGCCTACCTCAAGCAAAAAAAAAACCAAAACAACAACAACAACAAAAAAAAAAAAAAAAAAAAAAAAAAAACAACCAAACAAACAAAAAGCAAAAATACAACCAAAACCAGAAAGCAAAGGCAAGTGTGTCAGAAGGAGAAAGAAAATGTAGTGAAACAGTCAATACAGCTACTTTCTCTGTTGAGATTAGGTTTTAATGGGGTGGTAGTGAAGAAGTTGAGCCAACATATCCTAAAACTAAATCCTCCTTTTTCTACACAACCACAAAAAGGAGGAATAGAGGAATAGTGGCAGAGAAAGTTTCTCCCTTGCTATGCACCAGACAGCCTCAGCTCTGACCTAAAAGGAGCCCTTCCGCCCTGCAAACATTACTTTGACACATGCAAGTTGAATTTCAAACCCAAAAAGCCAGAAAAGCATGGTCTCCTATGGCCACTACCTGAGAAGCCTCCGCAGTCCCATACAAGCTCTGTGGAGCACAGAGGTGGGATCCAGACTGCAGCACCCCTGTTGAAAGGGACTCCCCAACAGCCACCATTCCCAGCAGAAAGCATGATAAAAAACAAGGCTCCTTATGCTTGCTTTTTTGCCACCTCTACCTAGACAGCTGGTCCACCCAGACACCACTCAGGCCCCTGTTCATCCTATCATCAAATCTGCTACCTCCTTTTCAGGGTGAATGCTAGCAAAAGTGATCCCTGCCCCCTCCTCAGCCTCTCTCCTCTTTTTCAGTTCCTCTGCGAAGCAGCGTATCCAAACACAGCAGTGCTTCAGCAAGCCAGGCAGGGAACAACTGCGGACGTCTGTATCCAGTGTATTGTGCAGATGATGCTGTAGCCCCAGCAGAGAAAAAACCATGGGTCACACAGCCCACCAGAAAGATAGGAACGTGGGAAAACAGAAGTGCAGACGTTTGCCTAAATAAATAAATATTAATCTGTGCTGTAGGACTGGTTGCTGCAGCAAAAAGAGGTTCCCAGGTCTGGTGATCCAGCAGGGGAGGGCAGTGGCTGGGCAGATGGCACTGTTCAGGGCTTTGGGACAGCGAGTCTCCCAAGCTGCTTATCTCCAACACGGCCAGGTCTTGAAGCGACAGCAGCTAGCAGACAGGAAGGACTAGACGTGTGTCCTTCAAGGCCCTAGTAAATGCAAGCATAATATATGCTTCTAGAAGAAAAAACATTAACAGCACCAGCAACACAGACAGGACACAAAAATGAGTACAGAAGTGTCCAGAGGGAAGCCAAAGCTGCGAGAAAAGGTATGGAACACTGGAAGAACACAGCTCCCAGCAAATAAAAAGAAGCGCAAAGAAAATAGGATCACATGAGATGAGAAAGCCCAGCTCAAGATGAGATTTGCCGGCCTTGGTGAAAGGGAGCAAGTGACAGCACAGTGGTGGTCCAGGGCAGGCTGTTCTTTTTCACAGGCCATAACCCTCAGCAGCAGCCTGGAGCATTAAGTGACTATGTCACCCACAGTTCAACAGAAAGTAAGCCTCATAACCTCTGATGAGTTTGCCAACTGCCATGATCATCAAGGAATCAGTTTTCCATTTTACAACTATTTAAAGAATTTCCTGTACTTCACACTGTCCCCACATTTGTTCTGCCACCACGCCATGAAACTGTGTTTCTCTGTTCAGCTGGAGCAAAGCCACTGGACCTTTGAGTCACCACAGTCCAAGTGGCACTTGGAGAGGGCATTCAGCCTAACAACATCAGCCACCATCCAAAACAGTGACCATGCTGTTGGCTGATCAGCTTAGGAAGTGTCTGCCTCCAGCCCATCTGCTTGTTCTCACCTCCTCAGTCAAGTCCAGTGCCAAATCAGCTGTTTGGGTGGCAGCCTTATGAGCAGGGAAGGAGAAGAAAGGCAGAAAAGGCAATTTTAAGTCTTCTCTGAAGTCAGCGGAGCTTCCAAGGCAGTTGATAAAATTAACAACCTTAACAGAAACCGCTTGCTGCAAACAGCAACCAAATAAAGCTGCTAGTTCCCAAATGGCTGATGACCAAGCCACAGCTGCGACGGGGAGAGGGGGGGAGGAGAGCGCACATGAATCCTTGAGTGAGTCACTCACTCCCTGCATCCCTGCTGGCCTAGATAAATGCTGCTGCCAGTCGATGATGGGTGCTGCGAACCAACTCTTAAGCCCACAGCTCCCTGCTGCTCATCTTCTGGCAGGCACAGAGCCCACACTGAACAACTAAATCTCTGTTCAAGAGTGCAAGCAGAAGAGGTAGTCACAACTACCATTAGGTCCCTGAGGTTCCTGTATGGGTATGACGTACTTTTATGCCTCTTCTTGTCCTTGCTCCTCCTTTCGTACGTCCCCCCTCAAGGGCTGGGATCTCAGGCAGGTGAGGATGCAATATAAAGCTCCCCCTTTTAGATGAGGAAAAATACAGGTAAACAAAGTGAAAGCAAATAGATAATAAAACAAAAATAGTGATGAAGACACTCTGTAGGAAGTTGCTCTTCATGCCTGTACTGTCACTAGTTTGTTTACAGAGCTGTCTGCTCACTTGTACCATCCAAGCAACTAGCTCTGACAGATCACATCAGGATTGCCTTACCTCAATGCTTAAGTTTAAGAAGAAGGCAGAAGTAAGCCTGCTAACTACCCAAAGCACAAAATGCATCAGAATTAAAACCAAATCATATTAAGTCTAAACCATGCGTGCAACATCTTCCCTACAGATGCATCAAGGACAGGGAACTGGTTTAAGATGCTGGAGCTAGTTAGATCTCTACAACACAAAAGCAAGCCTCAAGTGCTGTAATACTGAGGCACCACAGCTGCAAATCCCAGTAAGTCATTCAGTGTTTTAAGAATAGAGGGCTTTAAGTAAGTCCTGTAGTGCCTAATGCAATCCCTATGGGAGAGCTATTAAAGTTTTAACTATCCTCACCCACTGAGTACGTGACAGATTTCTTTCCTCCAGTTTCTTAGATGTACAAACACGCCAGAAGGAACAGGGAGAGAAAAGGAAAAGAATCTCGAAGGAACAGAGAGTCTCCCTTTTCTGCACCTGCAATGCTGGCACACACACTGGATGCTGAGGACTTCAGCAACAGAAACTGGCTAGCTGATAATCCCTCCAAGAAGAAATGGTCAGGCTACAAATTCTGTTCTAAGCTAATGATGTTAAATTTAGCAATTTGTAAATTCCATCTTCTATGCCACAGGGCTCTGAAAACTTCCCTCATGACTCTTGGTCATGAAATGACAAAACACACAGGACCCTGGGTAAAACATGGTTGTCCTCTGTTATAATTGCTTGAGGTAAGACTGGCTTCTCCTCCAAACTGTTATCCTAAGTAGTTCAAGGAATACAAAGAAATAAAAGAACTGCTTCTCCTTTGCCAAATCCATCTATTCCTCTGGCCTGAAGATGTATCTTACACAGGCTTTCCCATTCCCTACCACAAAAAAAAAAAACCAAAACAAACCAACAAAAACAAACAAACCAACCAACCAACCAACCACAACACACACATCATTTAAAACATCACCAAAACACCCATAATTTCAGATGCACCTGCAAACCTTCCTCATCTGTAATTCTTAAGAAATGAAATGGAAGGATTACAATGTTGTTGCACATGGTTGTAAGCAAGAAATAGGCAGAAAGTAAGATGCTGCACAGGGCACCTGTCTCAACCAAGAGTATGGCAACAGTGAATCCTACCAAGTATATGTACAAGCAATAGCTTCATAAAGGGTCACTGATAGAACTAAATATTGAGGAAATATCAACAGTTTGACATACTTGTACGCTCTTTCTACAGCCCCCGACAGGCAGAACTGCTTGAACAATTTGATGTCAAGTTTCCCTAAGGGAAGCGCAGCCAAAACAAGCATATCTGAACTCATTTACTACAATGCTAACACATGAAGAGGAAAGAGATGATAATTTCTGCAACCTGCAGACCAACACAACTCTCACTGAGAACCAGAGCAAGAGAATCTGAATGAAAGAATGGTCCAAACATGAAGCACTGCCCTACCCTACAACAGGCAAAGCTAATTGACTATACTGGTCATGAGAGCACTCTGTCCAGTATCCAGATGAGTATTCCAGCCCACTGCTTTTCCTGAAACACCCAAAGCTGCTACCCCTTCCAAGCTACCATCTAGCTAGCAATGCCCATGTGCCAAAGCCAGGCCAGTCCAAGACATAATATATTAATGAAGCCTCTAAAGTCTCCTGAAAATGCAAAGATGTCCTGCCTTAAAAAGGCCTGTCTCCCACCCACCTCTGGCAAAGCTATCCTAAAACACAGCAAATCCTTGCTGTAAAAGAAAGTGGTACAGGGACAAAACAAACTGTGGAGAGACAGAGGAAAGCACTCCAAAATATCACATAAAAACACAGCAACAGGCAAATCAATGAGTGCACTTGGGAGACCTGGGAAGGCTTCCTTATTTCCTTTTATCGGTCAACTTGGTCCATCCAATACCACTCTAGTGTAATCTCTGCTTAACTTCCCTGAGCATCTGGTTCCTGAGCACAGAACATACGTCACATGCCCCAGTGTTTATACATCTGTGCTAGAGGCAGATTTATATCAACTGGCTCAGGTCCTGCTTGTGCAATCAATCACCCTTTGTCATATTTGAAAGTGGCATTTCTTTAGCTAAACTCTGGGACCTGGGGCATAAGATTCCTCACAGAGCTGTGAGGGAGCACAAGAACTCAGAGATAAATGGTCTCTGAGACAAAGAAGTCACTATGATTCTTGAGCCTGTGTGGAACAGAGCAGTGGTCCATATTCTTCGGAGAAAGAAACACTTTTAGGAGGAACAGTTTGATGCCATTCTGCTGCTAGCAATTATGCTTCGTTTTAAACAGCAAATATATTTACTTATAGAGGCCAGAGTTTGATTTAATGCCCAATTCCAGCACAGATTTTTTGCTTTTGTAGTCCAAGTTGCCCTCTTACACTCATCCCATCTCACCATACTTGTGGACTTCTTCCTTACTTCACATTTTAACTTAATTATTTGTGCTTTTAGATAAAACAATTTTTCATTTTGAAACAAAACCAACAAACTGAAAAGGTCTATAGGAGAAAATGCACACTTTGCTCTTTACAGTAAAGTCAGCAAGTAACTTCATATAAATCTTAATTCAGAAGGTACCCAAAAAAAACCAGCTGAGTGTCACTGCTGATGACCTGTAGAAGTCAGGCAGACACAGGGCACTTGGCTATCTCCACTTCTGGAAGCACCCAGGAGACCTGCGAGTGCAAGCATAAGCAAAAGCAAGCAGCCACCTTACCACAGGAGCAGCAATTACAGCCAGCTATAATAAGCTGGATATAATAAAGAAGGGGTGGGGAAAGGCTGCAGTGAAGACCTGGTGTCATACCAGGACAGGCAGGGAGAGCAACCTAAGAGAACAGGTCATCATCTGGCTGGGGGGAAGGGCAGGATGGGAGCAACAGCCAAAGAGGACACAGAGTCTTACAGAGTACTGCTCTCCTTTGCTCCCTCCAGGATGTTCACAAGGTAGAGCTGGAAGGACAGTATTTGATGGCAGTAAGACACCCTTTCCTGTCCTTGCTGCCTTGAAAATAGCAATATATTTGAGGTGCAAAACAAACTGACCAAATTTTCAAGCGGTTTTCCAGATTTCTTTTCAGAGAAGGTCAATATGACAAGCTCAGACAGGCGTTTATGGAATCTGCTTGCCAAATGCAAGACAGCACTAAAAGCAGTCTTGTTCAAGTCCTTTATGGATTTGTCTCCGATGATGAATAACCTTTGGGATCGTGGAAGCAATTCCATTGCAGGGGTTCAGGGAACTTTTGTGTTACAATTCTTCTATTTGATATACAACTTCCATCTAAAACACACCTTTCTACTGAATTACAAGTCATACTCTTTAATAGCAGACTTACCAAACATTATGAGTAGCATCTCCATATTCATCTTGGTAAATACTGTTTCTGGTTCTTTTGGGTAGCTTGCTAGCACAATGTGTGTATCTGCAAGAGCCAGACAGCATGGCACTAGAACAATAAGCTTTCTCCAAGTGCTTTTAGCAAGCCCACAAGCTTCCTAACCTGAAAGCTGGAAGCTGTCTGTTGGTAGGGTGCCAAGAGAAAAATGGGATGTCCCTTTGCAAGGACCAGACACACAATCAGGAGCAGGCATCTGAGCACGGTCCAGATGTACAGGACTAATGGCATGCTGTCAAAGGTTTTATCAACAAAGTTAAAGCAAAGTTTGATACTCCTGTATTGTGGGCACGACTCAGGTTCCAGTGTGAGAAGCAAAGATCAACCTATGGAACAGATCGCTTTAGGGTCATGGCATGCTCCTAACAAAAATGAATAAGCAAATTACTGTCTAGAATTGCGTTTCACATAAGCAAAAGGGGCAATAAGTTGCCTTTTGTGAAAGGACTGCACGTGACTCTTTCAGGTCTGCCCTTTGTTTGTGTATTCATTCCTAGAAAATTAATTTGCTAATTAATCAGTACTACTCTT
>JANHGN010018555.1:16077-29546 GCA_024605025.1 Megaceryle maxima
CGAGGGGGGGGGGGGGGGGGGGGGGGGGGGTGGGGGGGGGGCGGGAGGCCTAAAGCCTTCATTAGTCACTGATAGGATAACTTGTATTTACAAAGAGTGCATTAGTCATTCACTGGTTTTGTTCCAGAGGGAGCAGAGCAAGGCTCTGTCTTACAGGCTTCCACAGGAGACAAGGCCTCCGCACCCAAAGGCGTAGCAACTGCACACTTCATTCCAGAAAACACGCTCCTCACGGCACGAGGTCCCCGCATCCCTCCACCCAGGTGCTGCTGTCTCCTGCTCTCTATCAGACACCAACTAGGAAGATGCAGGTGGCAAAGGGATCCTTCCGATTAGTACTGGCCTACACCGCCTCTCAGGGCTCGGTCTATTAAACACACATCAAAACAGCACCGCCAGCTCTGGGGAAGGAAGACGCAGGAAAATACTGCGGCTGCAGCTTCTCTAGTAGCTGTCACTGCTCACAGGAAAGCTCATCCACAAAGGAAGAAAAGAGTGCAAGGCAAGCAATTCAGAAGGTATTGCAAAGGCAGACACTCCTCTACTCCCTAAAGTCACAGCATGCTGCAGAAAGCCTAAAATACACAGACACCCTACCCTAGTCAAGGCAATTTGAAGTGCCTGGACTACAACATCCTTCTGCAGAGCTTCTGTGCATGGCTCAGCTCTCTGAGCACCTCATCCCCAGCAGTTAGATAGAAATTGTTTCTTCCCACACACCTCCTCCCTGTGTGCTGGCCACAGCAACTGGGAAAGGCTGTGGCAAGCAGGACCTGCCCCTCAGTATGGAGGGAGCACCAAGGAAGTGCAGTGGCTGTGTTTCTGCTGGCACCTGCAGAGAGGTTCACATGCTAGGGAGCTGGAGGGTCAGGCGGGCTAGGGAATGCAAGACTTGTCACAGAATAAATATGCTGTCCTTTCTAATGCTGAGCTGCTATCCACTCTTCAAGAGCTTCTGAGCAGCAGGCAATCTGCCTCCTATTCATACCAGAAATTCTGGGAAGTTCTCGAATCCCTGAGAAGAGGGCAGCCAGCTTAGTGCATATTTTACTGCTACTGTCCTACAAATCTATTCATTCCTGTTAAAACAAATAGAACAAAATCAGACGTGTAACCACACTCACATCTGCCCTGCTAACAGTGATTTTCCTGCCTCCTCCTCCTGCCCAGCCACTCATTCATCTTCACACAAAATAGCAAAGGGATTACACAGATGCTGCTTTGCTATCCTGACCTTCTTAACCTACTCCCATGTGCCATCAGCGACGTTGTGTGTTCACCATCCCATCATCCATACGTCAGAGGCAAACTCCCGTCTGGCTACAGCCTCATTCAGAAGCAGGGTAGTAATTCTGTCCTGCAACACAGCTTCATGGAAGCACAGGCAGGAACTACCACACTCCCTGCACAAGTGGGAAGCAAGGTTCCAGAACACCGGCACGCTAGTTCTAAACTACAAATGAAAAGGAGGACAACACAGGCAGCATACCCAGAGTTGTTTCTGACTGAAGAACTAGCTTTTTTCTACTCCTGGGTGGAAGTCTCTGTCTAATCCAGAAAGAGAAATTGCACAAGCCCTACAGAACAGGTCAGCAAGGATTTTCACAGTCATTACTTGACCATACTGTGGACACAGGAAAGTTGCATCCTATCCAGCGAGGATAAACTACCTTCACTGTCCAATACCCAGCTTCAGAGAACCTGAGAAGAGATGCTACGGGCAGCCTAGAATAAATCCGTGATGATAACAAAGCTAGGGAATGAACACCCTTATGATTCAGAGCAACAGCTCGATACATCTACAGCTGGAGACATTCCAGGTGAACAGAAGTAATGACTCTTAAACTTGCTTAGCAAACTTGGGGAAGCGTATAGTAGACACGGGTCCAGAGGGCAGGGGGAAGGTCTTTGACAGGGACACGAGGATAACTTCTGCAATGATCACAGCCAGCGCTGTTGGTGGGCCTTGTGTCAAGACCCAAGCATCAGCAAAAGGCAGCTGTCAACACCTGTCCACTATCAACTGAAACACACAGGAACACAGCAGGTATCTGTCATTTTAATTTCAAGAATCAAACTGAAGGTGGCCTTAAGTTCAGCCCTGCTGTCCCCACATTTCTCCTGTCTTCTGAAGCACTGCAGGCATCTGTCCTGGGGAGCTGCAGGGCTGACACATCCACAGGGCAGAGCACAATCACCTTCCCAAGAGCAATTTTCTCTGAAGCTTTGGTAAAAAATAAAATAAAGGCCTCTTTAAAGCAAAATCTCCCAGACAAACCACAACTCAACTGCTGGGACTTCAACATAGGTAACAGCTCCCAGAGTTTTCCACAGTATGCAATTATGGTTAGGAATACAACTGCCACAGCTGTATTTCCATTCTTTTGGCAGGAAAGGTACGTGAAGGAGTGAAGCAAAGCATGTTACAGCACACATGGGTTACTGGGCATTTTAGTCACTTCCTAGTTTTTAGATGACTCTTTCATCTTTTGGAAGCCATGGAAGTCCCAGTAATTCCCCATGTACACCACAGCCATGGCACTAATTTTATTGACCTCTGGGGGTGTTAAAACCACCAGCATCTTTAATACACAACAGTTAGCACAGATGCAGACTATGAAAACCCCAGGCTTTCCACTGCCCTGTCTTTTCTACTCTGACCTGAAAGGACAGATGGGTGGCCCTCACCAGCATCTTCCATCCATCTGCCTCCTCACCTTGACTAAGAGAGGGAACAGAAATCACCATTCCATAGGATCTGATGAGAATGCACCCAGCACTGTAGACAAGCTTTTGCCTGTAAGGACTCAAGTGTTCACACAGGTTTTTGCCATAGGGTTAGGGGCTGGAAAAGTTCCAGAAGGCTGGGCGTTAGTCAACAAGACCCTGTGCAATGGGAGATCATAAGCAGCTGTTCTTTGGGAAGCCAAGACTTACATTATAAAAGTGTAGCAGCAGAGCAAGACCTGGAATAAAACTGAAGTTATAAGCAAACTGCATAACAATTTCCTCTGGAGCTGGCACTCACAAAGCAGGAGACAAGACACCCAGCTTCTGATATTGTTCCTGCTGTGCACCTTCTGCCCTTGCAAAAGAGCCTCAAAGCTTTATGAAGATGTCTATCGTGCAATCAAAGGTTTAATCACAGCATGAGTAGACATAGCCATGTTAGCACTATACTCCCTAGCAGAAGTAGTAATAGCAGGAATCAGGGACTTTAACGTAAATTGTACAGGCCTGCTGGGGACCTACATATGTGCCTGAGCTGCTAGCCCACAACAAAATCCCCATCACTGTGTCTTCAATGCTATTATCTCTACACTACTGAGAATAAAGTTAGTGAAGTATGTCCTTCATGCTGCAATCACACCTTCTGCTATACTGCCAGCAGAGAGACCAAGTTCCTTCTTCATCAGCTTCAGACACTCAGTACTTGTATATAGACTAAGGTGAGATAAGAGGAATGGAGAGAACAAGGGAAAACTTAGACACACAGCAAGAGATTTCTATTTACACTTTGTTTGTCCTATCCTGTGCATTTTTCCACTCTAACACTGAACATATCCAGAGACAACTTTTACAGTAGTAGTAATTATAATAATAATACAAAGCTATCCAAAAGGGAGGGACACATGAAGAGCTTTTTGAGCACTCACAGCACACGAGTGAAGTAATTACACTTTGCATCTCATAACTTCACTGACCACAGCCAATTCCATTTCCAGTGCAATGAGCAAGCAGCATCCATCTCCAGTTTAACAGTTGCAGAGCTTTACAAATACACACACAGAGGTTCCTTATGGTGGTCTCTGAACATGAGCTACTGGCATCCAGAGGTGCCCTGCACTCCCACTCTAGGTCTGCATTTCAAAACTAGCACTACAGGGGAGGCAACAAACAGGAGGCAGCTTTGCATAAGTTTTAGAGCCTCCAAAGAAGATCCAGGTAAACTCAGTCACACACAGGACTAAGCCACAGGGCTGGTCCCTCATCTCAGCATGCTGGCTGCACCGGCTCCACATTCAAAACTGTGGTCATCCCCTTCAGGTGCCTTTTTACATCACATTACCCAGCAGATGGAACAATAGTGGTAGTTACTTTGTTCAGCTTATGCCTCACCTGTCCACTTGAGCATGCTCAATGCCTAGGTTTAGTTAATGTTCTCCCAGATCTGGCAGTCAGTAACACCTTCAAATTGTACAAGAGGAGAGATTGCCAAGAAAAACAGGAGGCCTCAAACACCTGGGACTTCATCCTTTCCCCTCCAAATGGCAGGTATCAGAAAGAAAAAGATGTTTTCAAAAATCAGTTTCTGAATTTTTTAAAGATTGGGCCACCCTCAAAGACACGTGTGGGAACAGAAATGAAGGCACAGAACTCAAAAAGGCTTTGGACCAGGAAGGTCAAAAGAATGACACTAACTGAGCCATAATCAACAGGACTGAACTCCATCTGAGTAAAGCATGTGCTTGTTTTATCACCAGCATGCTGCCAGGAGCTTGGGAGTCTGAGGCTTACTCAAATTACGAGCTATGGCTGGCTACCTGAGGCCACTGAGCCAAGGAAACAGAGAAACAGATCTGCCATACTCACACAGTGCTACCAGCTTTGGATATGTGTTTTGGGACTTCTGAAACAAGGAGGTCCATGAGGGCTCAGGTGAAGAAGAGCAAGTCCCCACCAGTTGATTGTCTTTGCATCATTTTTCTTCCACAAACAAAACCCTCAAAGTACAAATTGTAAAACATACCTTATCCTGTTAACAAAAGTAAAGAACAGCTGAACACACTCTTTGCTTCCCTTAGAATTCATATAGTGTACATCTGTACAAAGGTCTCCCTGAAGTTGGGGAGACATGGTAAAAGAAAAAGCACAGAAAACAAAGAGCTGTAACTCTGGGATCTGCAAAGTAATTCATTTTGCAGGATCAGAGGTGGCTGGGAAAGAGGGCATGAGAAGGAAGGGGCAGAAAAAACCACCCTATTCAGTCTGCACCACCACCAGCCCACTACTGGGCTAACAAGCACTCACCACTACTCTCATATCCACTACTTATTCACCATGTCAGGAAAGCAAGTGAAAAAGGAAGCCTAAGAATGTATGCACAAACCATTATTACAGTCCCACAATTACAACTGAGAGAGACCAGTGACCTCGTCCAACAATTCAACAGAATACTTTAAAAGCTCACCAAAGGGGACAGACTTTCTCAGTTGCTACAGAAAGTTTACACAAAATAATCACGTTAGTTTGTTTTAGGAGTCTTCCCCAGGGAATGGGGGGAAAGGTGGTGTGGGGATAGGACCCGAGAAAAGAATGGATGTTCCCTGAAATGCCCTGATGGCCAAGATGCCATGGTGGAAAGCAGCCTGCCCGGCTTACCCTCATGGCAGACAAAAGCAAGCCGCCCCACCTGCATGTGCAAGCCCATGTGTATGGAGGGCACTCCTCCCAGCTCCAGCACTTAATCTTGAAAAGGTTTGAATGACAGGCCATCAGGGTTCAGAGGGGACATTGTTCTGCCTGATGGTCCAGGAAACCTACATCTTGAGATACACAAAAGCATATAGGCAGCAGCTGAGAGGGAAGGCCTAGGGAGATTAATGTGTTTATCTCCTCGCTTAAGTCTCTTACCAGCCAATGGTTTCATTCTGATGGCAGCAACAGGACTAAAAATAAGAACTCAGGCATTACCAGTGACTCACCGTGTGGACAATGACGCTGTGAGGGATCACAGAGAAACCCACTCCTGAAGCCTAGCTCTCGAATCCTTAGAAATTACTTTCCAATGAGATGAGGTAGATGCGATGTAGTGATCTCTTCATTCAAGCAATCTTAAGACTATGTGACATTCTCTTCAACTATATAGTGGCTTTAAATAGATAATCAGAGAGCAGTCTCAGACCTGAATTTTGGGTTCAGTACCTGCACCTCAGAGAGGAAAACTGTATGAGAGGAAGCAAACCACACCATCAGATTAAGTCCACACTTTCAGAACATTAACATTCAGTGCTAGCCACTGCTGGTTTTCAATTTTGTCTGGATCACATCTAACAGTAAACACATTTTACGGCCATAGCAACTCCTGCATGTTGCATTAGAAGAGTTTCAACAGCAAGGACAAGCGCACACCAGCAAAGCTAACACCACAGCAAATCACTGTTCAGGCTGAAGAACCTCCTGCTCTCTCCAAAAAGCCCATCTACCCTTCAAATGGTATTTTAGTAATTCAGCTGTGTGGAGATGCAGTGGCATCTCCAATTCCTTAGCTCAGCTACTGGAATTGAGGATTCCAGTAGTACAGCTGTATGAGCTAGAGGTCCCACCATAGGACTGATTCCCCTCTCCTTCTTCCCCAAAAGGACAGTGTTAAAATAAAGCCCGATTTTTGATTTTTTTTTTTTTTTTTTTTTTTTTTTTTTTTTTTTTGTATCTCTAGGAAGAAAGAGATTGCTCTTCTGGCACTGACTGCAGTGCAGATTTGTCCAACAGCAGGTACAGGAGGTGCCTTTGTTGTAATGCTGGCAGTCACTGCAGTCCCATCCTTCCCCGCCTGCTTCCTAGTGGAACAGCATCCACTTTGCTTTTGCTTTTTGGCGCAAGCATTTGTGCGGCAGCGCGCTGGACTGGATGGCCAAACTGATCACTAACCTGGTTTGCCATGTAGCTATATAAGAATTTGTGCTGGTGCAAGGAGAGAAAAAAAGGCTGCCTCTTTGAGCAGCAGCACAGAGCTCACACTGGCTGTGACTGCTCACGAAGCTATGGGGTACAGTTCTGCTATCCTTTGCTATAACACTCCAAGACTTTGTGCTCACAAGTTGTTTATGTCAGACTGTATGAAGTTCTAGTCTTCTGACTGAATTAGTCCATCCCTAATTTCCAATCCATCATGAGAGACAATAGTCAGAGCTCCCCCAACATTATCCCTTTATATCTTCTGGCACTCATGTAAGAGGCTATCATTTCTGTAAGCACAAAATGCAGATCAATCTCTACCATCCCCTCATCACGTATTGAAGAAAAAAATCCAGTTTCATAGATTAAAAGAAGTAAAGTGAGAATAAAGCAATTTGTTTGAAAATCACAAGAAGTCAGCAGTACAGTCAGGACTTGCAGAGCCCTACATCCTGCACTTAAAAGACAGGAGAAAAAGCCCAGTCATGTAATACCATGAGATCTGGATTATAGCAAGGCAAATATGACATTGCTATTGAGACAGAACTGCTTTAGAGACGGGCTGTTCAGCAGCTAGTGAAACATGCTGATTTCCCAAGAAGCAATTATGCAGTTGGCTGCTTACAGTGAGAACCAAGGACCTGGCCAATGACAGAACAACAGACAGTGTCCATATCCCTCAGGTTGTCTACTGCTCTTTAACAGAGACAGCCAAAATGAGAGTATACCAACTCGCAAATTTACACGTAGCTCCCATCCATTCCATATACTGGAGAACTTGCAATGAGCAGCATCTCCTTCTGCGTCTACAGGCACACAGAACACTTCTCCCTCTAGGTCTAGCTGGCTGGGAAACAGGGCACTGGAGAATTTACGTCATCTGAATTTAAAACTGGAGATTGTTAAAGCTCCCAGTTTGCCCTACAAGGACAGAATGAACACCACATAAGAATTATTCAATCCTAGAATGACAGGACGATTGACTTGGTGACTAAACGAAATGGAAGCTTTAAGGGGAAAATAACTTAGTAATACATCTAGAAAAGAATGTTACTGATTGCTTACAGGAGAAACTTTTATTTATCACAGACTACACACAACTCCACACTCTAAGAGAAAATTCACAAAGACGGCACTAGAGGAACAAAGAAAGTGAAGACAGATCTGGGGAAAGCAGATACCAAATTGCCATGGGAGGTATGGAAGGAAGGAGTTTCAGAAGGAAGAGCAAGGTGACACCACCAAGAGCCAGGGCTGGCAGGAAGCACTGCACCAGCCTCACACTAATGTCAGCCTGTACTACTGTGGGCTGAGATAAACCCGTCTTGGCCTCTCTGATCAGCAGCACAGGGAAGACAAGATAAGCATTCACTCCAGAGAGGGAAACACCTAGATTACCAGGAAAAGAGGGGATTTTGAGGAGTTTGTTTAGTTTATCAAACCAGCAAGTTCCCACGTAGGAGGACCTAGGACAGCTTGTTCTTTAAAGGCAGAGGAGGAAGAGGGAAGTGTATGTCAGAAAACCAAGTCTACACCTCTAAGGTTCTTTCCCAGTCTTCTATGCCTCCTGCCAAGTTTAAACTTATTTTGCCCTGTCCAAGGAAGCTATTCTGACAAGTGGCTCTCCTTAGGGACTTCTGGTTGCCTTCACGATACCAAGGTGCATCCCTGAGTCTTAACCACTGGGCAAAATCAGTTTGTAGCCCTCTGGTGATCAGATGCTCCCATGAATATAATTCAGACAAGAGAAATGATAAGTCATATTTGGGCAGAGATACAGTACAGACCACAGATACTTATTTTGCATCTTTCTGTGTTCATCAGTACAAGTTAAACCTGTCTACTTCCCTCTGCTCCTCAAGCTTTTAAAAGGGCAATAACCAACCCCTCCCTGAAAATACAGCCTTATTATTTCTTCTGATTTTATGCTGAAACATCACATTCCCAACATGTTAACTGTCTTCATCCTGTCTGAGCTGCAGTTTGAGATACAGCCTTGTTCTGTGATTCTCCAGCCCATGACTGCAATTCTGTGGTCCCATCAGCACAGTCAACTTGGGATCCTTCAGCTTATAAAATCTTATTACAATGATAGACTATTTGCTCCTGGTTCAGTTCATAAGATTCTGCTCAGTAAAGCTCTGAGGGCGTTATTAGACCACCTCTAATCAACGACCTCAGTAGAGACCGGAGTGACCTAAAACATGACAGCTTATTAGGAGCATTTCACACATATGTTACAAGAAAGATCCTTCTACTCACCACATAGATTGTTAAAATCTCCATTTATCATATAGAAAATACACATTAACATATAGACAGGTCACACTTAAGCATCCATAAGACAATTTGAAATGACCTTCATATAAAATACAGATCCAAATTGTTCATACTGGCCGCAAAAAGAACGCCCAGCATTTCCTATGACACCTTACAGCACTGGATTTTCAGCTGCTTTAAACAGCAATTAAATTAGCCTAATACCACCAGCAATAAAAGAAGAATACACCATTTTGCAGAAACACAATCTGAGACTCAAAAGAGTATATTTTAAAAGGTTGAGGCCCAATATGACCCTGCTTTTCCACAGATGCTGCCTGCCCAACATTCAGATTTGCTTTGATTAGACTTCTGCTATACTGAAAGAATGGAGACAGTCAAGGAGGGGGGATTGGGGGGTGCGAGGGTGGAAGGCGGGGGTATTGGGTTTTCTGTCTGAATTTAATACCAAAACAGAACACCTGAATGAATTGCTTATCACAGGAGCTACGAGTAAGGCAATATCAGACAACAGATAGCTCATCATCTTTTACCCTCTTTTTAAGGAAAAATGCAGCACTGCCTCAGAGATACCCATTTACTATAGGCACTTCTAATGAAGGGCACTTCTTTGTCCTATAAATGGCACCACCTCTTCAACACTACTTCAAAGTAAGCTCTGATATCCAAACCTGAAATGCATCTTCAAGTAGCACCCAGCCATTTATACTGACCCACTCTAGTCAAAAGACATTCCAGATCTCTTGAAAGAGATGGCAGGTTATGACAAATTGTGTCTTGTCTTCCCCATGCTCTTCTGTGTAGTTTTCAAAATCCAAGGTAAGAGAGGAGGAGGAGAAGATGAAGTGGCAAATGACATTATCTCTTGGGGAAAGATTCATGGATGTAAAAGCTTTTCTTCTCTACCAGCTAACAGTTCACCCAGTAGAGTAAGTAATAAAACTCTAGGCTGCAGCACAAAATGACCAAGCCGATGAAGCGATAGAGGAGAAACATTTATCTAGACCCAGTTGGCCTAACACATTAAAAAATAAACAAAAAAAGGCAATATCTAAATTCTGTTTTAAAAAATTGTTTTACAAAATACCTGAAAGTTTAAAAATAGCAGCATTGCTATTGTCTATGCAAACTGGTAGTGACACTGCATCACACATGTGATTACAAAGCTCACAATTAATTGTCTGATTCCAAGGCACACCCCAAAATTTTCTTTTCAGAAATACTGGGTGTGCCAAGATAAATTATGCCCAGCAGAAGGATGGGTGTTCAGTGCTTCCATCTCTAAAACTGAGAAACTACAGGAGATCAAGTGGCAATTACAAGGTCCAAGTTTTAGCACAAGTTCATATCACAGCGTTCAGCTTTGCAATTGCTTTTTCCTCTCCCTTTGTTAACACCAGAACATATTAACACTAGAACATATTAAAGCCTAGGGGAATCTTCTCAGTTTTCATTTTGCAGTAAAGAAATCCCAATCTTTTCAAACACAACAGTAAGAAAACAGAGCACAGGCATATCCTTGCAATTCTGGGTCAAACTCACAACTTTTGGCCTTGTGGCAATGCACAGCAGGAGAACAAGACCTGGAAAAGAAAATCTGGCCAAACTGCACGCACACAAACCTGGCACTGTTAAAGAGTTTTTGGCTGTGAGGCCGCATAGCGTTTTGCACCAAGAGCTAATTTGTCCTCTCACCTACACAGCAGCGCTGGACAGCCCCATTAGTGGCCTGATCCCCATTGCGCTGCCAGCCACCTCCTCCTCCACACACTGGCCCCTTTCCTGTTCACCAACAGGAGCCTCATGGCTCCACTGTGGACCCAGCAGCTTGCCACACAGCATCGTTCTGGGTTCTATCTTAACTGAAGCTGCTAGCCAATGCCCCTGCACACTTTAGGCATCCACTGGTTCCCAACTGCCATACATAAACAGCTTCAGAAGTCTGTTTTCTGTTCAAGCAGTTGACTCTTCCCCACAGGTGGTTCAACAGTGGTAGGGTTCGAGTGCTCAACAGCAAACACTCCAAACATCCCTTTTCTGCGAAGGGCAGATGTGTGGGTATACAACACATCCTGAAAAATTACTTGAACCTCCCAAAGTCCCTCTACCTCCACATGGAATGTGCAAATGCTAGAAAAAAGGGTAAGGTGGTTTGATATGCTTCCATCATAGCACGGAAATGTCTCCTTTGAGAGCAGACACTGACAGCCTTCTGCTTTGCACCAGAAGAAAATACAGAGGAATTTCCACTGAGCTAGCCATTAGCTATCCATCTAGGACTACTAAGCTTCAAACACATGATTCTGCCACAGATGGCAGTTAATAGGAGGGTGCATTATTAGAAGATAAAGTCCAGGTAAACCCCTAAAGGGTCTGTTACCTGAGTTAGCAGCCAGGGTATAGAACCAAGAAATTAAGTCTGTCTCCAGCAATCAATACTGCCTCCAAAAAGGGAGAAGAAACATCATCTTTATGTGAAAAATCTCCCCTCTGTCCTATAATCTGCCCACTTTGTCCCACAGCATGGACATTCTACCAATATACAGAATATCTGCAATCACAAAAAGCTGCAATTCTTAAGAACTTAACACAAACAGAGGAGTAAGAGAATAACCAAATAAAAACTTTCCAATGAGGATGAACAAGTTGGTCCCATATGAGGGGAAGCTATTCCAAGCCTGCAGAGTGTCATGCTAGGTTGTCCTATCTCAAAGGGAAGTTATTAGAATAGACATGTGGGTACAGTACCACACGGGAAGACGCTAGGGCAGAGATAAAGGGAGCTCCCACTTCTCTAGACCTTCCCTTTAATGTCTTGCTAGTCATTCACATGAAGAGACATCATCCATCCAGTCTTCTCATGTCATCTCCTAAACAGGAATGTGGGCTTTTTTTGTATTTCAAATCAAATAGAGTTGTTCCAATCCTCCCCTTTCCTGAAGCAGAATTATTCGCGTATTGAAAAGCAATGCATATCCTTCCCAACTAAAACAGCACGTGATGCAGAGGTGCAACACGCTAAAACACAAACATAGCCAGACAAATAACTCTGTAAAAACACCACTTTCCTACTCCATGCAACTTTTGTATGTTGCTGACTCAGATGTGTTCATTCCAGCAGACAAAAAGCTGGGTTTTACTACTGCTACTCCTGCTGAGCCTTGGGAAAGCAATGTGAGGCCTATGGCAGTCCCAGCTAGGAAGCTCTTTAGCAATAGAAGCCCCAGCCTTGCAAATCCCCAGTGAGACCTGCAGATCATGGGTATATATTAGCAGGAAAGTAATTAGTTTCAGCATCAAGCTGTGCTCCTCCCCCAAACCCTAAATTAAATAAAGCCCAGAAAGAGTACGCAGTCGTACAGTCATTCTTGGAGAATCATTTTTCTTACTAGGTCTGCACTTTAAGGATGCCATTTTTCATTATTGTTAATAGGTCTAATTAACTAGAAGCTCTTAAGCACAAGACCATTACTAAATGCAGTTTACATTGCACAAAAGCAGTGCCCTTACTGTGGCAAGGGTGGGAGGGAAAGAAACAGCTTGCCTTTCCGTGAACAATAATTCAAATGCAAGTACTATTTGCCCTTCATTTGGGTTCACAGTTATTCCAGATGAATTGACAGTTAAGAGAAGAATGGCTTTAAAGACCTCCCAATTGCAATTAAGGTATACCTCATAACTTAGAAACAAACAACACAATTTTAAAACACAGTGATTAGGGGGAAAAAAAAAAAACCCACCAACATCTCCTTTTTTTTAGTTAAGAAAAACTTTCAGAGCTTTTTGGGGTTAGTGAACACATCATGGATTTATAAAGATATGCAACCACATCCTTAAATTTGAGTTGCATAAACAACGTAAGGAACAAATATATATCTTTTCTCCCCCCGGCAACAGCCAAACTCTGGATAGTGTACTCTCAGCTGAAAGTCTGAAACAATGTGTGTCCCTGGAAGCCTAGAAGAGAAGGCTGTGCAAGAATTTCACTTTTATGAAGCTATCAAGACGCTGAACACAGGGAAAGCTTACATGGTTCTTGCTAGAAGAGTCAGCCGAGACAACAGTTAAAACCTACTCTAAGGAGTCAGAGAAGTACCTACCCAATTTGTTGCAGTGTTTCAGTGCTCCACAAAACTTGCAGAATCACCAGGGCTTTCAGTTAGAATAATACAGCTAATATACCTACAACTTGTGCATTGAATTGGCTAATAACTTAAAATATCATTTTCCCCAGAGAAGGCTTGACATCATACTCTTCACGCTTTTGATTCCAATATTGCTTAAATCAACCTCAACTTCTAGTCACGAACAGGCACACAGGTGATTTGGTGGTGACCAGCATATGATTCACAGAGAGAAGCAGAACAATGTTTATAGCTCCAGTGTAAAAAGTTATTTTCAATCACTTGCCACATCCAGGCAGTTTACAGGACTGAGTGGGGGAGGAGTGTGGTTCACATCCTTCTTCACAGTATTAACCTTCCTTTTCATAAGAGACAAAAAAACGGGGG